>SKCR01030247.1:0-141938 GCA_019454045.1 Zanthoxylum bungeanum
ACGGAGGACTGAATTGACAAAAATTGAAAGTTAGAGGACTGAATTGAAAAAATGAAAGTTAGAGGACTGAAATGAAAAAAAACGTGAAAGTTAGAGGGTGAGTTTTACATTTTTGCCTTAAATCAATTATTAAGCATGCGAATATTGTGTTTCATCACTTCCCTAGAATAAAAATAAAGTGTTGGGGTTAGGGGATCCACCTTTAATATTTCAAATGTAGAAATCTCACTTTATTATAATATAGAAATTATCAGTGTTACCCAATTAAGTCAAACCAGCCATAAAGGCGGTGTTATTATTTGTCCATAAACTAGCCATATAGGCGGTAATCATCTGTCACCTAAGGACCGACCATATAGGCGGTGTCACATTATGTAAAATAAATAAAATAATCAATTAAGGCGGTATCAACTTTAATCCATATTATTAAATTACAATTTCCATATTATAAAATAAGTGAGATTAATCTACCTTATCATATTAAAGGTTTCACCCTTCCCTCAGCGGAAATTAATTACTAAACATAAAAGAAAATAAAACACTCAAACTATTATTACTACTAAAAAAAAAAAAATACATTACAAAACTACTAAATTAAACACACAAGATACAATCCTTAATTCTTATTCAAGAAACCAAGGAAAGTATGAAATTTACAAATGAAATGGCTTGGTATTTATAGGCAAAATTTTGCCTCCACCAATTTCTCCACCAAACATGGCACAAAACATGGCACCAAATCCTCCACCAATTTCTCCACGCATGTTTGGTGGAAGTTTGGAAATTTTCATTTTTTAATTTTTTTTTGTTTTGAAAATGACTTTAATAATTACACATAACACAGTTCCAGATGTTTTATCAATTTCGGTCATGAAAACTTTAGAATTTGAAATTTCTATAAACGTTAAAGTTGTAGATCTTTAAGTCGGAAAATTTTGATTTTCCGCGTTCCGCTGCGTTACCCGGTAATACCCCTTAAAACCCCAACAAAAAAAACATCAGAGCGAGTCTGATTCTGAACACTCGATATGATTATGTCTTTAAAATTCTATGTTTAATTTAATCTTTACAATATGCATGCATGTGTTTATTTAATTTGATTAAATAAAGTAAAAGCATCTTTTGCGGAAAATCCCTATTTGAAAATAAAGTTTTATATTTAATATGTATTTGATGCATATTAATTGGTCTGTCTTGTCAATACGGTTTATGTTTATCTTTTCTATGACTATATCTGAGAACGTGCCAAAGCTGTGAGGATATAGCCGATAGAAATTTATTTATGCCGGATGTATATTTGATACTAGATAAATTCAAGCGAAATCAGAATCTTGAACGTGCCAAAGCTGTCAAGGTTACGCAAGTAGCTTGAGTTTATCATTGATGAGTTTAACCTTGGTGCGCCTCCTTGTGAACGTGCCAAAGTTGTCACAACGAGAAACTACCAGGACTGGAAACCTATGAGTCACTATTGAGTGATTGATAATGAGTTGTCTACCTAATGAATATACGTAGGCTAGAACGTGCCAAAACTATGAGCTGAAATATATTAATAAGATCCACCTTTCACTATTTGTATTTAATTTAATTATTAAATCTTTGTATTCTGTTTCGGGATTACAGTATTGCATGATTTAGTGGGATGAGCATTTTTAGATTAAAAATCCATGATCTTGTTAATGCTTTTGATATTATTTGAAACTATTTAATTCTGCTAACCATTTTTCGTAATCTATATGATAGATTTGCGATGGCGGCACAATAGACTAATCCTTTTACGCGTATATTAGATACGAATAAACTAAAAGGCGCTGAAAACTTTGCCAATTGGGATATGGATTTAAGGATTGTCATTGAATCCGAAAAGTTGGGATATGTACTTGAGGGTCCGCTGCCCCTTGCTGTGTCTGAGGATGCAACACCGAATGAACTAGAGACATTCCAGTCTCAGAAACACAATGATTTAAAAGTGAAATCATACATTTTAAGTTCACTGGCATCGGAACTCAAGAGGCAGTACTATGGCATGATAGATGCATATAATATGATGATACGATTAAGAGAATCGTATATGAACCAAGAACAAGTTGTTGTTCATAAAGTGGCGATGGAACTGTTCCATACGTGACTGGACGAGGGGCAAGCTGTTAGCTCACATGTTATTCACTTGATCGATTTAATTGAACAACTAAGGCAACATAATCTCCCTCTGAATGACATTCTCGGTAGGAGTGTCATTATTGGTTCGCTCCCAGCATCTTATCGCCAATTCATAATGTACTTCAACATGAATGGGATTATCTATTCCTACCATGAACTGCATAGGATGCTGATCACAGCGGAAGATGACCTAAGGAAGGGAGTAACGACTCGCCCTCCGAAACCTATTTCAATTTCTGCTTCTTCTTAGGCTAGGCCAAAGGGAAAGAAGACGAAAGCAAAGATGAAGGATTTCGGTCCTCCACCGCAAGGAAAGATAGCTAAGCCCAAGAGGGCGTCTGAAGACAAATGCCATCATTGCAGCAAAGTCGGGCACTGGAAAAGGAACTGTCCCGACTACATTGCCCGGATAAGGAGAGAGAGAGAGAGAGATCATCTACATCACGTATATTTATTTTTCCAATTATTAATATCTCACTAGCTTGTGAAGCTGTTACATCCAGTTGTATTTTGGATTTTGCTTGTCCAGTTCACATTTGTAATTCGTTGCAGGTGTTGAAGGAAAGTAAGAAGCTGAAGCTTGGAGAGATGCAGTTGCGTTTTGGGAGTGAAGACTCTCTGGATGCAGTTGTAGTGGGAGTATGCGAGATCACTTTGCCGAGTGGGAGCCTTTTGTTAAATGATTGCTATGTTGTACCAGGATGTGTAACAAATATTATATCTTTTTTTGTATTAGATACAGAAGGTTATCATGTTAATATTAAGAACTGTTCTTTATATTTATATGATAAACGTAATATTCAGATCATTTATTATCCAAATGAGCATGGTCATTACATATTGCATACTTATAGAGATATTTTGAATACTACAATTAATAAATGTAGTTTACCTGTAGTTAATAATACTGAACTATGACATATGAGGCTAAGTCACATATGCGTGAAATGCCTTACCCAATTGGTTAGGAATGGTTTGATACCAGATCTCACCATTGAACCCTGTCCAACTTGTGAATCATGTATTTAGGGTAAGATGACCCAAGCCTCATTTTCAGGTGTTGGACACCGAGCCACTAACTTACTGGAACTCGTACATTCTAATGTGTGTGGTCCATTAATTCAGACTGCTCATAGTGGTTATTCGTATTTCGTTACCTTTACTGATGATCTTTCACGGTATGGTTATGTCTATCTGATGAGACATAAATCAGAAACCTTTGAAAGTTTAAAGAGTTCCGTAATGAAGTAGAAAAATAGACTGGTCAATATATTAAATGCCTTCGATCTGATCGAGGCGGCGAATATATGAGTAGTGAGTCCATGGATTATATGAAGGAGAATGAGATTCTTACTCAATATACTCCTACAGGTACTCCACAGCACAATAAAGTGTTTGAGAGGAGAAATCAGACTTTATTGGATATGGTCTGATCTATGTTGAGTTTTACAGATTTGCCCAATTACTTTTGGGGCTACTCTCTTTTAACAACTGCATATTTTTTGAATAAGATTCCTTCAAAAGCTGTTCCTACGACTCCATATGAGATATGGACCGGTAGGAAACCAAATCTTAATTATGTTAAGGTTTGGGGTTGTCCTGCCTATGTCAGGATGACTAAGCAAGATAAGCTTTCACCTCGAGGGCAATGATATCCTTCGAATACGAAGGGATATCTGTTCTATGATACCGAGCATCGAAATGTGTTCGTAGCTCGCTTCGTAAAATTTCTAGAGGTAGAATTTGTCAGAAGATGGTAATCATAGACATGTTGAACTAAGTAAAAAGTAACACCTGAACCAAGGATTTAGTAGGAGATGTCATAAGTAATCGAAGCAGATAGAGTTTTCAAGAAAGTAAATGAGTAAGAAGTTTAAGGAACTAAGACACGAAAGAAACCTTTGTAGCAGAGCAAGTTTCTTGGGGAAGATAGCAAAAAGAGTATAGCAGTACTCAAAGATAGAAAATATCGACTTCAGAGGGTTAAACAACAGAAACTAACAGGAATGAGTAAAGAGGCAGTACGATAAAGTTGTTAGAGAACATTGCTCTAGAAGGATTTCGCAGAAAATATGGAGTGATCGATTGTTGAAAATGATCAGGAGTAAAGTTGGAGAAGGCAAACCAGAGAGTTTTGGCGGTAGTACCCTAGGGTAGGAAAAGACACCAGACATGTATACACGAGTCTTAGACTTATAGATAAATAGTATGTGCCACCGATTCACCATAAATAGAAAAGCCTCAAGATAAGTTCCCACCATCCCAACCCTCGTTAAACAACAACATCGAAGATAGACTTCGATGTTCGTATCAAGATATTCCCAGAACAAAAAGAATGTGTATTTGAAAGAGATAGAAACAAAAAACCTTTAGATATAGTACAAGAACAAAATAAGAGAGGAAATAGTTCTAAGTGAGAGATCTAGAAGAAAATTATCTAGATGAAATGATGAAGAGAGAAAGTACTAATTAAGCAATGTCAATGATGTAAAAGGACAACGTTAAACATGACTAGGGACATATGAGAGGTGACATCCTTCGGATAAGAGGGACAGAGATATAGAACATAGAAGTTTCAGGTATAGAACAAAATATGAGAATAGACGAAAATGTCAACAAACAAAAGGTTTGGTAATAGAACGGTTAAGGTGCAACGATAGTAAAAGAAAATACTAAGTAGGTATTGGCAGAAGTGTAGTATAATACAGAACCAAGAAAATAAGTTTACTACTGTATGGTAAAACATAAAGAAAGAGTATCCAAGCATATAACCAGATTTGGGAAACAAATTAATATGGAACTCCGTAGTCATATCTATAGTAACAATGAAAGCAAATGACAAAATTGTATGAACTTTAGCCAGGACCAAATCGTCAGCATCGATGTTAATAACAAGGAATGCGGTTTGGAAAACAAGTTGCATGCAATTAAACCTAAATCCTTAGCCAATTGAGGAGGACCACTAGGAAACTACCTAGAAGCAGCATTTTGAGTACTAGCGTCATCGATAGACAACATCAGCAAGCTAAGAAGCCCTAAGCCCCATAGATAAGCAGAAATATTGGAACTTGAAGAGAGGAGCTCATAAGCAGTTGAAGTTTGGCAATGAGAATATAGCGAGTTAAGTAGTTAAGTGATGAGAAAGAATATTAAGATCAAGTTGGACAAGTGGAGCACAATGAGTATCAAGTACAAGCATTGTTAATAATGAAAAGGACCAAATCCGAAAAGGGAGTATGAGAAGCCTAACCATATAGACATCAATATTTTTAGTGAGAGTTAAAGGTACCAGCTATTAAGAACCTGATCAAGTTAAATGATTGTTGAGTTAAAGAACTAGAGAAATGGATTTCCTGGAGATAAGAGATGTTGAGCACAGCTAGAGGTCCAGAAATGACGTAGTTAAAAACACTCAGCGAAGATATTATGAAACGGAAACGAGGTGGTAAAGAACTTAAGGGATATTGTTGGAGTGAAGCGGGGTTTACCGCTATGCCTATGATATTCGGCGGCCACGACATTGTTGGGCTTGCAGCCCGTAGAGAGTATGGAGTAGCCCACGAGGGACTAAACTGGAGAACAAAGGAGTCACTACCCAGCGTGAACTTAGAAATGATTTAAGGCCGCACTCACTCCTCGCAAGGGAAAACCTCAAACCATTGGGTTCAGAATGGTCCCTTACTTATGCCAGTATAATGGACAGGTTCACACAATGGTATAACCAAGTCTTATGCAGTACATGCAAGATAATTCAAATAAACACACAAATTTGCACACCCATGAACATGAATATAAATAAAAGCAAATTAAATTAGGAAATGCAAGGTACGATAATAAGAATCATAATAATCAAAAGCAGGAAAAAGCGTCAATAAATAAATGTAAATAATTACTACAAAACGCATAAGGTAAAATAAATAACTAAGAAGGAAAAATGCATGAAATATAAAGAAAGAGGTTATTTAGTGTGTGCGCGTTCATGTAGCGTTCGTAAACACATTCGAACGAAGTGTTCTAGAGAGTTCACGTTCGAATTGCGTTCGAGAACGCGTTCGAACGGAGTGACGCAGAAGGCATGCGTTCGAGTTGCTTTTGGAAATACGTTCGAACATTACTACGAAAATAGCACCAATAATGAAATAAACACGCATATATGAATATTTCCCGAGCCGTACGTGGAGTTGTATCCCAAGTACAGACCGCACTACCGTCCATTCGGATTCGGCTACGAAATCTATGTTCGGGTTTCTATCCGATATACCACAAGGGATAATACCACACATAATCGTCAATGCAATATAAGCGGGAATAAAAAAGAGGCGAAATAATAAAATAACAATAAAAGTAAATAGACAAAAGCTAAATGATAAAATAAATGCGATAAAATAAAATAAAGATAAATAGTAAAATAAATGCGAAATAATAAAATAAAGATAAATAACGAAACTAAATGCGGAATAATAAATAACAGTAAATAAACAGGAAGATAAATAAAAAATAATAAAATAACCATAAAAGTAAATATAAAAAGATAAACGGAAAAATACTAAAAAAGGAAAATGTCACCGACAGATTTGGCCGTCTTTGATGTAGGACCTCGCATACTTGGATAGACGTATTTCACGTCCAACCAGGCATGCCGCGTCCGGAACAAAAAAATAAATATAGTAAAGTGTGCCCTCAGGTCTTACCTTTTAAGTTGTTTTTTTTTGAAGTACGTTAAGCCGTCGCCGAAAGGATTGTTGGTTTGCTGTTTCGCAGTTTCTACTCACTGTTTCGCTATTTCTGGTTAACTATTTTTTAGCTGCTGTTTGCTATTTTTGGGCTGTTGTTTTGGTTATTTTTGGGCTGCTCTTTTTGGCCACTGTTTTTGGTGATTTTGGGGCTGCTGGTTTCTCTATTTTTGGCTGCTATTTTCGGGGCTTTTTTGGTGATAATGAACTGGTTGTTTTCTTTGTCTGTTTGGCAGTTTGGTGGGGGCTGTTTTGGTCGTTGTTTTAGTGAAGGGTGAATGGCTGTTTTGGTCATTGTTTACCGTTTTTAGGGTTTTCTTTGTTGTCTTGTTGTTGGCTGTATTCGGTTATAGGTGGCTTAGGGGTTGCTTTGTTGTTTAGTGGCTTCTTTTGGTGATCTGGTTTGTTTGTTGGCTTGTGTGTGGTGTTTCGGCTGGTTTGTTTGTTGGCTTGTGTTTGGTATTTCTTGGCTTGTTGTGTTTTTGTTTGTTCAGTGGAGGGGTCTTGGTTTTGTTGCTTGTGTGTGTCGGTTTGTGGCTACTTTGTTGGAGGGTTTGTTGTTGTTTGTCTTGCCGTGTGAATGTGTGTAGAAAGAGTGTAAGAAAAGAAGTGTTTGCCGTCCAAAGTGTGTGTCCCTAGGGTTTGGTCAAGTCTCATTTTTATAATGTTTTCAAGGGATCTTCAATCAATGAAACAAATCAAATAAATGTGGGAGATATTTTCTTAATTTTTTTAGGGAATAAAATCTCTAAATTTGGTGAGGATGTGATTTCATATCTTGTTAAATTGGTCAACACACTTTGTGTTGTGTAAGCCACTTTGTTTAGTGGCTTCTTTTGGTGATTGGTTTGTTTGTTGGCTTGTGTGTGGTGTTTCGGCTGGTTTGTTTGTTGGCTTTTTTTGGTATTTCTTGGCTTGTTGTGTTTTTGTTTGTTCGGTGGAGGGGTCTTGGTTTTGTTGCTTGTGTGTGTCAGTTTGTGGCTGCTTTATTGGAGGGTTTGTTGTTGTTTGTCTTGCCGTGTGAATGTGTGTAGAAAGGGTGTAAGAAAAAAAGTGTTTGTCGTTCAAAGTGTGTGTCCCTAGGGTTTGGTCAAGTCTCATTTTTATAATGTTTTCAAGGGATCTTCAATCAAGGAAACAAATCAAATAAATGTGGGAGATATTTTCTTAATTTTTTTAGGGAACAAAATCTCTAAATTTGGCGAGGATGTGATTTCATATCTTGTTAAATTGGTCAACACACTTTGTGTTGTGTAAGCCAACTTGAATTTGGAATTCAAAATTGGGTGGGACCCACAGCGGTCAAATTGTGACGGTGGTAGTTGGCAATAGTAATTAAATTATTTAAACACACAACACAAAAGTCAAGACAACTATTTATCATCTATCTATTTTCTCTTCATGTTGGCCGAACTTCTCCCTCTCTTTTCTTGAATATTTGATGCAAAAAATTCATCAAAGCTAGCACTTTAGGAGTCAAAGAAAGGTGATATGGAAACTCACCCAAGAGTTTGGAACTCAAAAAGAGGGCTTGGAGCTTCTACATCCATGAAATTTTTGAAATCCTAAAACCGATCAATGTAAGTTATTCCGCAAACTTTCTTGATTAATTCACACTTGAATCAATGTTTAGGATCCTTGGGCATGTCTAGGACACTAACAATGGTATCAGAGCCACCTAAACTTGATTTTAATTTCTAGGGTTTATGGACTTTAATTTGGGTATTTTTGCTTGGAGCATGATTTGTCTAAATTGATTGTTTGGTTGTGTTTGTATGATGTTGAATTGGATTTTTGTATCATTGGAATTGTGATAAATTGATTGGATCAAAAATCCCCAATTCCTTAGCATGGCCGAATGTATGCCCTAGAAATGCTCATGGAAAATTTTAAAATTTGACAATTGGATATGTTAAATGCATGAAATGAATATTGATGTTGATTTAATTGGATTGATATCCAAATTGAATGTTATTTTATGCAATTGCTGTGAGCTTGAGCATGTTGGAATGAGTTGATTTTGCTTCAATTTGTGTTGGACATGAATTGGATAATTAAGCATGATTAATTGGATTAATTAGTGTTTTGAAAACATTAGATTAATTGATTAATTGTGCCTATTACACTTTAAATTGAATTAATGTATTTTTGAAATAATATGTTAATTTAATTTGTTGTAATTGGGCTAATGGGCTTGGTTGGGCCAAGTTTGGTTTTGGACAATTGGGTTGGATCCAATTGGGCCTAAAACCATTTCCATAAAGTCCAAATATGACTTTTGGGCCTTTAATAATTTAATTGGGCCTAAATTTATTTTGGCGTGGGGTTATTCCTATTTGGGCCTTGGCATTTTGGGTTTGATCCATAATGGCCAAAGCACATGCCTAAAGAATTAATTGAAAGCCCATTGGACTTTAATTGAATTGACATTGGATGCTAATTGGGCCTTTAAGTCCCAATTGGATTGGATTTGGAATTCAAGTCTAAACATGCAAATGAACCTAATGGTCATTTACTAATGAATGTGTATTTGTATTGAATGATTTTATTAAATACACATTAATTAAATGTCAAATTGTGATATTTGAATACACATAAATTAACTGTCAAATTGTGATATTTGACATATATCATTAATATATATATGTATTTGAATATTTAAAGTAAAGATAATACATATATTTAAAATATATTTGTATTTAAATAATTATTTAATTGTTAAATAATTAAAGTAATTAAAATATAAATATATTAACTTATGATTATTTTTGGAAGTGATTTTATTTGATTAGTTGACTTGTTGTAAATTATTAAATATTATAATGATCAAATACAACAAGTGGATTAACTTTAATTAAATGAAACAAAAAAAAATTTAGATATTATTTTTTGCTTCTCAAAATTCGGTCAAGGCTAATTTTGGAGAGTATAAATTATTTTGTTTCATTTTTCATTCATTAAGTTAAGCCACCAAATATTACAAAGAAGGTTTGAGAGAAAAAACGTTGAAAACAAAAGAAAAGCTTGAAAAACTTGGATTTTTGTAAGTTTTTCTTAAACTTTTTCAATTAAAAAATTATATCTATGATACTAGGCTTCAACTTGTGTTGATTATAAGTTTCTCTACACTTTAAGTATGTAATTAAATGATTGGAAACTTGTTTGAAGGGTGTTTGCATGTTTGATGAACAAAGAAAGCATGAATTTGGTTCTTAAGCTCTCTTTTGATTATTTGATAATAATGTTGCCATTCTAGAGTTGTTAGGCCACTCATTGATGACCTAGAATTGTGTTGTTTCATTGTGGTGAGACTTGTTTGGTGTTGTGAAGATTGATTTAAAGTATTGAATTTGATTAATTTGGTATAATTTATCAATTTGTGGAAATTATAAAATTAGGTTTTTTAACCCTTACTAAATTTGGGGATTTTCATATATGTGTTAAATTATGATGTATATATGATGAATATTAAATTTGGGATTGATTGAATTTGAACTTGACTTGTTTTGGACAAGATTGGACTAAATTGCAAATCTTGAAAAAAAATTTGTCTTTTAGTGGGGGTTTTTGTTGTAATTTGTGTTTTCATGTATTATACATGTTAAATACATCTTAGTGATGATTTTGAATCACTTAAAATTATATTTGATAATTTGAGGACCAAAATGAACAAAATGTAAAGTATTGGGGGCAATTTGGTAATTAAGAAGAAATTTGATTTCTTGGGTAAAAATTTCAGATCTTAAGTATTTTGTGATTAAAATTAAAAGTTTATTTTAATTGCTCAAGAAAAAATTTTGAAATCGGAAAATTTTGATTTTCCGCGTTCCGTTGCGTTACCCGGTAATACCCCTTAAAACCCCAACAATGTCGACATGAGATGTGCGCCTCAGAAATTTGACGGTGTATTCTATGTTTCTTAAGCACAACTCAGATAGCCTACGATGAAGTGATTGTTAAACATATGTGATGACCTGGACTTATATAGTTCAGAAATGTCGTTCATGTTCTTCGCGAATTCGGAGGTGGCCGAATTGCGTACATATTAGCTAGGCTTATATGACGAACGTGTCCGAACTTGGAGAGTCCCAATATGAAGTGTACTCGTTGATCACTTGAGTAGCCGATTAATTTTGATAAAAGATAATATTCGATATTATAATTATCAACTAAGATAATCAAGTGTTATTAGATAACATTGATTATTTACTTTGACCTAATTGGATTAATTGGATTAATTCAATAATTACACAAGAACTTTAATAGTAAAATCATAATTATCTCTACCATTTGAGTATATTATGATAATTGTAAGTATGTAATAATATGTGGTTTTTGCTTGATTTTATTGGATTAAATCAAAGTGAAAAACATTTAACTAATCTATTTCCTAATCCTTGGCTTGATTTAATTGGATTAAATCAAAGTGGGAGACAATGGAGATTAGTCACACCTAATTATACATATTTGGACAAATTTAATTAAGCCCACCTAAAAGTTGATTACAACTTTTATTAATTAAAAATTACCTAAGTTTTGCTATAAATAGCAAGCTTTAGGAATGTTTTAATTAAGTAAAGCAAAAGCTTGAGAAAACTAAATACAAGCAAGTATTAGAGAAATTAGCCTAAGTTAAAGAAGTGTTTGAGAAGCTTTGTGAGGTCTCTACAACATTTCATCTAGGAGAAATCAAGATTGGATCTTGGGGTGAAGCTTGCTAGCATTGGAATCAAGATTGGATCTTGGAGTCAAGCTTGCTAATCCTTAGAAGTTCTCCAAATATTTCAACAAAGAGAAGTAGATTGGATCTTTGAATCAATATTGCTAGGTAAGTTTGATCTTCTCCAAAAAGCTATATTGTTCATGAGACATATAGTGTTGACTTATGTATTAGATATATAATGTTGAAATTAGGCTAATTAATTGTGTTAGGATGCTTTGAAAGTATAAACACAATATGATTGTAATTAAGTCAAAATATTTATGTTAGACATAAACATAAAATTAGAGTTTAGAACTCTAGATTAAAGCTTAGAGCTATAGATAGTATTCTAGAATCACTTGGCCACCTTTAGGTGACCTAGAATTATTCACGAGACATTTCTTATTGGGATTCTAATTTGGTTTGTGTATTGGATTCAAAAATTTACGCAAGTGCGTATTTAGAATAAATTTATATTTTTGTAAAAATATTTGATATTTTGAAAAACATGAATTTTATTTTATAACATGTGTTGATGTTGGTTTTGAAATTAAAAATTAATTTTGGGTGTTTTTGAAGTGTTTAGGGAGAGTTGGAAGTAATTAGGGTAATATACCCTAACTCCTTCAACTCTATGGAAAGAGAGCTGAAGGAAAGGCAAACTTAAAGAAAACAAAAAAAAAATTATACTAGGCGCTACAGTGCACGTGCGCATTGTAGTGCGTTCGGTACACGTTTCGCGCATTTAATTTTATTTTTCTCCATTTTTGAGTTTTCGGACTCCGATTCAGTCCTTTTTTTCTTATACACTCGTAATGGAATATAGTATTTCATTAAATATTTGAAAATGACACCCATACTTGATATTCACGGGATAGAACCATTTTCACTGCGCGAGGCACCGATCCGACCCTAGGGGTTCCACAACTGCCCCAACAGAATGGTATCAGTGAGCAAGGCTTAACCACACAACACATGTTACATATTAGACATGTATTTCAATCTATACCTATGTATTTTAATTTAACGGTCACTATGTTTTGGAAACATGTAGAGATGTCTTTAATGTAGAGGAAAATATAAGTAAGAAATTTGAATTAAATAATACTGGATTATGACATATGAGATTGGGCCACATAGGTGTTAGACGTCTATTCAAATTGGTAAAGGATGGTTTGATTGAAAATCTTACCTTAGATCCTTATTCGATTTGTGAGTCATGTATCCAAGGAAAGATGACAAAGGCCCAATTTCTTGGTGTTGGACACTGTGCTAGAGATTTATTGGAACTAATACACAGCGATGTGTGTGGTCCATTAAATCATGCTGCTCATGATCGTTCAATATACTTCATGACTTTCATGGATGATAAGTCTAGATATGTATATGTCTATCTGATAAAACATAAGCCGAAAATATTTGAAAAGTTCAAAATATTCCGAAACGAAGTAGAAAAACAAACCAGTAAATTCATCAAATGTCTTAGATCAGATCGAGATGGTGAATACATGAGTGAAGAATTCAGAAATTATTTAAGGGAGAATGGAATTCTTGCCCAATATAGCCCACCAGGAACACCTAAACAATGATGTGTCTGAGCGAAGAAATTGTACTTTATTGGATATGGTGCGATCCATGATGAGCTGTATAGATTTTCCTTATTACCTTTGGGGTTACGTTTTACTTACTGCTGCCCATATACTTAATAGGTTTCCATCGAAAGCTGTTACTACGACCCCCTATCAGATATGGTTCGGTAGAAATCCAAGTCTTAGATATTTAAAGATTTGGGGTTGTCCTGGATACGTTATAGTTGCGCAGCAGGATAAACTAGCACCCATAGGGTATAAATGTAGGTTCGTTGGATATCTTGATAATTCTATGGGATATCAATTATACGATTCCGAGCAACGAAATGTATTTGTTGTTCGCTTTGCCACTTTTCTTGAATATTAATTTTTGAGAAAAAGTGGGAATTATAGAGAGATTAAACTTGATGAGTTTGATCCCAACATTAAAGAACCTGAGATGGAACCAGAGATCCAATTAGGATAAGAATCTACAACACAAGTTCTACGTAAGTCAAATAGAATATCAAAGCCTCATGAAAGGCTATTTTTAACATCTGATATGAGCCTTGATGTTCTCCTCTTGGAGGAAACAGATCCGACTACGTATAAAGAAGTGATATTGGATATTGATTCGGGAAAATGGCAGGAAGCCATGAAATCCGAAATGGATTTAATGTATGACAATCAAATCTAGGACTTAGTTGAACTTCCTGAAGGAGTTAAACCTATTGGTTGTAAATGGGTTTACAAAAGGAAGCGAGGGCCCGAAGGAAAGGTGGAAACCTTTAAGGCCCGACTGGCAGCGAAATGTTACACTCAACATCCTAGGATCGACTATAAGGAAACTTTTTCACCAGTAGCCATGCTAAAATCCATTAGGATTATTTTAGCCATTGCTGTATATCACAACTATGAGATATGGCAGATGGATGTGAAAACCACTTTCCTAAATGGATTTCTTGAAGAAGATATCTATATGGAACAACCAGAGGGTTTCGTATCCAATTAGACTTCAAACTTAGTTTGTAAGCTCCATAAGTCTATTTATGGACTTAAACAGGCATCCCGAAGCTGGAATCATCATTTTGATGAGATAATTAGATTATTTGGATTCATTAAGAACAAAAAAGAACCATGTGTTTATAATAAAGTGAGTAGGAGCATGATAGTTTTCCTAGTCTTGTATGTAGATGACATCCTTATCATAGGAAATGATATAGGATTGATGCAAAGTGTGAAAGCCTACCTTTGCAAGAACTTCTTCATGAAAGATATGGGTGAAGCTTCCTATATACTAGGTATAAGGCTCTACCGGGATAGAGTTAGGAAGCTTATAGGGTTTTCGTAATCTACGTACATAGATAAGATGTTAGAAAGGTACAGTTTTGCCAATTGCAAGGCAGTAAATGTATCTTTCCGATATGACATACATCTTTCGAAGAAAATGGCACCTCAGACTGAGGAAGATAAAGTTAGGATGTCTAACTTGTCATATGCTTCTTGTATTGGAAGCATAATATATGTTATGCTATGTACTAGACCTGACATCAGTTTCGGCGTCAGTGTGACCAGCCGATATCAATCTGATCCAAGTAATAATCATTGGACAGCCGTGAAACATATCCTGAAATATCTTAAAGGTACTAGGGATAAATTTCTGATATATGGAGAAGATGAGCTACAATTTAGGGGTTATATAGAATCCGACTTCTAGGGAGATCCAGATGATAGAAAATCTACATCAGGATACATATTTACCCTTAACGGTGGTGTATTTAGTTGGAGATATTCAAAGCAAGGCTCGTCATTTGATTCCACCACTGAGGCAAAATTTATAGCGGCATCAGAAGCTGCTAAAGAAGCTGTATGGATTATAAATTTTATCACAGAACTTGGCGTTATGCCTAGTATTGCGGATTCGATCCCATTGTACTGTGATAATAATGGAGCCATTGCGCAGGCTAAGGAGCCGAAGTCTCATTCCAAGTCTAAGCCCGTGTAAAGGAAATACCGCGTAATTAGAGAGATTATTGAACGTAAAAATATAGTTGTCTTAAAGGTTCAAGGACTATACAACATAGCGGACCCGCTTACAAAGGTCTTACTTCCTAAGTTATTCGATAAACATATGGAGGAGATGGGACTGCGGTACCATCCATATTGGCACTAAGCAAGTGGGAGCTTGTTAGAGTTGGTGCTTGAAGTGCCAATCCGAATTGTATATTTTTATCATTTATTAATAAAATAACTACATTTTCATTTCATATCTTATTAACGGTATTGTCATTATGCGTATTAGATTGATGTATAGATATTCTAAGAATGATATCGACCTTAGAATAGTCTTGTAGTAATACTGGACACTAGGTGGTCCGACATTGGGATAAGTATTACTATTGTAAACTATTCTTAAAGTAAATATTCATAGTCTTTGGTTTTTTGAATACGGTCGAATTCCTATAATCTAGAAGACTATCACATATCGTATATTGGAATTAGAGTTCCAATAGTTTAACTCGATATACCATGAGTTTTGGAAACTTGTATAGATGTGTGGGTATTGGTTAGACCGATTACTGAATAACTCACATGTGATTCCTAATAATTGGAAGTACACATCATCGTCAGTATGAATCTCCTTGAGTCGAGTAAAATATGTAATTCTTTGACTATAGGATAACATTGATTTTGTGTGAGATCCTCCACACTTTGATGCCATGTATTTCAGAAACCTTTCATGGTATGGCCTCTAGATGTTCGTTGGGTGTGGACTGATTCACTCAGTAATCAAGTGCGAAGCAAGATAAGATCCGTCGGCCCGTATGTGTAGCATAAGAGGTTTAGGTATCAATGTGAGTAAAGTCACGATTCTTAAAGCTTTGGCCAAAGTCGATCACCTAGGATGGATCGCATCAGTTATGAAGAATTGTGGACTGTCGACATGAGATGTGCGCCTCGGAAACTTGACGGTGTATTCTATGTTTCCTAAGCACAACTCAGATAGCCTACGACGAATGGATTGTTAAACATATGTGATGACCTCGACTTATATAGTTCAGAAAGGTAGTTCATGTTCTTCGCGAATTCGGAGGTGGCCGAATTGCGTACATATTAGCTAGGCTTATATGACGAACGTGTCTGAACTTGGAGAGTCCCAATATGAAGTGTACTCGTTGAGCACTTGAGTAGCCGATTAATTTTGATAAAAGATAATATTCGATATTATAATTATCAACTAAGATAATCAAGTGTTATTGGATAACATTGATTATTTACTTTTTCCTAATTGGATTAATTCAATAATTACACAAGGGCTTAATTGTAAAATCATAATTATCTCTATCATTTGAGGATATTATGATAATTATAAGTATGTAATAATATGTGGTTTTGGCTTGATTTAATTGGATTAAATCAAAGTGGCAAACATTTAACTAATGTATTTCCTAATCATTGACTTGATTCAATTGGAATAAATCAAAGTGAGAGACAATGAAGATTAGTCACACCTAATTATACATATTTGGACAAATTTAATTAAGCCCACCTAAAAGTTGAATACAACTTTTATTAATTAAAAATTGTCTAAGTTTTGATATAAATAACAAGTTTTAGGAATGTTTTAATTAAACAAAGCAAAAGCTTGAGAAAGCTAAATACAAGCAAGTTTTAGAGAAATTAGCCTAAGTTAGAGAAGTGTTTGGAGAAGCTTTGTGAGGTCTCTACAATATTTCATCTCAGAGAAATCAAGATTGGATCTTGGGGTGAAGCTTGCTAGCATTGGACTCAAGATTGGATCTTGGAGTCAAGCTTGCTAATCCTTGGACATTCTCCAAATATTTCAACAAAGAGAAGTAGATTGGATCTTTGAATCAACCTTACTAGGTAAGTTTGATATTCTCTAAAAAACTATATTGTTCATGATACATATAGTGTTGAATTATGTATTAGATACATAATGTTGAAATTAGGCTAATTAATTGTGTTAGGATGTTTTGGAAGTATAAACACAATATGCTTATAATTAGGTCAAAATATGTATGTTAGACATAAATATAAGATTAGAGTTTGGAACTCTAGATTAAAGCTTAACGCTATGACTACCATTCTAGAATCACTTGACCATCTTTAAGTGACCTAGAATTGTTCACAAGACATTTCTTATTGGGATTCTAATTTGGTTTGTGTATTGGATTTAAAAATTTACGCAAGTGCGTATTTAGAATAAATTTATATTTTTGTAAAAATATTTGATATTTTGAAAAACTTGAATTTTATTCTATAACATGTGTTGATGTTGCTTTTGAAATTAAAAATTAATTTTAGGTGTTTTTGAAGTGTTTAGGGAGAGTTAGAAGCAATTAGGGTAATAAACCCTAATTCCTTCAGCTCTCTGGAAAGAGTGCTGAAGGAAAGGCAAACTTAAAGAAAACAAAAAAAATTGCCGCGCGATACGTGTTTCGCGCACTGAATTTTTATTTTCCCAATTTTTGTGTTTCCGGACACCAATTCAGTCCCTGTTTTTTCCTATAGACTCGTAATGAAATATAGTATTTCATTAAATATTTTAAAATTACATTCATACTTGATATACATGGGTTCCACCCATTTCCGTTGCGTGGGATACCGATCCGACCCTAGGGCTTCCACAACTGCCCCAAAAAAAGTGAGTCGTATACCCGACCACATTGTGAAAGGTAGTCATTACCCGATAAGTTATTTGGGTTGTAAACTTACCTAATTTCCTGGTTAAATACTCGGGGTCAGTATTCACCCCGAGGTCAATAAAATCATTCCATTTTTTTCTTGTGAACGTAGGTTGTAGACATTTTCTGCCGAACCACGTTAAACTATGTCTTTGTGATTGTTTGTCTTTTTCAGTTTGTGTGGTTTCCACAACCAAACAAATTTACTATTCGGGGGAGGTTTGTTCATGGAGTAATTCCTAATATTTCATTTGGAATGAAAAATAACTGTCAACAGTTGGCACTATATGTGGGGAGCAGTATAAAAAATAACAAACACAATAATGCGATGGCAGGAGATAGAACCACAAAGTTGGGGAAGTATCGACAGAAGAGTGGATGCATAAGTTGGAATAGGGCTTGCGATTGGAGCAGAAGAAAGCCCAGGAAGAGAGAGAAGTAACCAAAACCTTTATAGAGGCCATGATAGAAATAATTGAAATGTTGGAGAAGAGGTCGAGAGAGCAAACTCCTGCGGATCCCAGTCTTAGAATGCAAGAGATTTCCAGTAGAAAGTGAGTGGTTGGTGAAGAAAATGGAACATGAGGTCGGGAGAAGAAAGCCAATCGGGGTGAGATTGATGGTTGTAGCCAGCACAACATCATCAGATAGATCTCAAGAAAGAAGTGACGACAGGCGAATGCTTGAGTCATATAACAGCAACCTCTATCTCATGGAGTATGATTCAGGGCGTTACAAGGAGCAAGAACAAAGAGCTCTGCTAGAAATGAGACGTCATGGTCGGGGAGAAAACTATGAAGAAGTCTTTAGCAAGAGGTGAGAAAGTTCCAAGAACCACTGTAGAGACTGGTTTCATTGGAAATAAAAAGATGGGAGATGGATACACTGTCAGGCGGTCGGGATGATCGGGATTTGGAGAGGGAATCCCATTTCACTCAGGAGGTCCTATATGCGGCATTCTCAATGAGATTTTCCATGTCCGCGACCAACGTGCACAAGGGTAATATTGACCCAAAGTTAGATGAGAGAAGTTTGTACTGCTGATGCAAATTTAGGGTATATTTAGAGAAGTAATTTGTAAACATTTCCCTTTAACATTGGGAGGACCTGTCAGTTTGTGGTTTAGGAATCTGACCCCCGGGAGTATCAGTTATTTTTCGCAGTTACGGGGGTCCTTTGTATGCCATTTCAAAAGAGCTTGCGCTCCAATAAAACTAGTTGAGTCATTAAGGACGATAAAGCTGCGAGACAATGAGCCGCTCATAATTTTTTTGGACTGGTTTAATAATTTGGTATTGGAGGTCGGAGCCTATGAGTCCATTGAAGCACTAGAAAGTTTGAAAGGCATAATAAGGTTCGAGCGATTGTAGTCCTACCTTAGGATCCAAGAGATATCCGACTATGCTATAGCTCTGGAGTAGGCTAGAGGGTTTGTGTTGTTGGAGGAAGAGGAAAAAATATCATGATGAGGTAACACTCAGGAGAAAAAAGAAGTAATAATGGATGATCTTCGGGATATTAGAGGTTGGAGAGGCCCGGGTCCAAGGTAGGAATTTGGGCCTCTGCCTCAAAAGAACCTGATGCAGAACAAAAGCCATTTATCAAGGTTACCCAGGTAACTGGGTGCACATTGTACATCGCCCTTAACAGACCTTTGTCTTAGGTGGCTCGTCAGATACAAGACAAATGACAGTTGACAAAACTTGACCCTAGAAGGTTCGTAATTGACCGGAGGACCAACTTGGCCTTTTGCTCCCACCATAATGTGAGGGTTCTTGTTAGAAATGGCTACTTAAATGAGTGCATAGATCATGAAACCATTAGGGCCAAACAATATCGGGAGCAACGTCCCCGTGTTCACAATAGCAAGAGTAAAAATATTGGCTGGATATTCGAATTGGGCCAGGAAGAATTATTATAGGATCAATAGCCCAGAGGTGTTAAACAATGAAAGAGCCCCGACAATTCAGAAAGCCCGATCTATTCTATTGTTAGGGCAGTTATGGAACCACTTGGGTCGGATCGGTGTCCCGAACAGCGTAAATGGATCTAACCCATAGATATCAAGCGTGGGTGTAATTTTAAAAATTAAATGAAATATTATATTCCATTACGAGTGTATAGGAAAAAATCTGGGGCTGAATCGGAGTCTGGAAACTCAAAACGGAGAAAAATAAAATTCAGAGTGCACACGCACATGACGCGCGTGCTACAGTACGCGCGTCATGTGCGTGTGCACGCAAGCCCAATTTTTTTTAATTGTTTCTCAAATTGCCTTTCCTTCAGCTCTCTGGAAAGAGAGCTGAAGAAATTAGGGTATATTACCCCAATTGCTTCCAACTCTCCCTAAACACTTCAAAAATAACTAAAATTAATTTTTAATTCCAAACCAATATCAACACATGTTATAGAACAAAATTCAAGTTTTTCAAAATATCAAATATTTTTACAAACATATAAATTTATTCTAAATACGCACTTGCGAAAATTTTGAATCCAAAAACACAAACCAAATTAGAATCCCAATAAGAAATGACTCATTAACAATTCTAGTTCACTTAAAAATGGTCAAGTGATTCTAAAATGGTAGTCATAGCTCTAAGCTTTAATCTAGAGTTCCAAACTCTAATTTATGTTTATGTCTAACATAAATATTTTGACCCAATTACAAGCATATTGTGTTATACTTCCAAAGCATCCTAACACAATTAATTAGCCTAATTTCAACATTATGTATCTAATACATAATTCAACATTATATGTCTCATTAATGAAAAATATAGCTTTTGAAGAAGATCAAACTTACCTATCAAGATTGATTCAAAGATCCAATCTAATTCTCCTTGTTGAAATGTTTGGAGAACTTCCAAGGATTAACAAGCTTGACTCCAATATCCAATATTGATTCCAATGCTAGCAAGCTTCACCCAAAGATCCAATCTTGATTTCTCATAATTGAAATATTGTAGAGACCTCACAATGCTTCTCTAACCACTTCTCTAACTTAGGCTAATTTCTCTAATTCTTACTTGTATTTAGCTTTCTCAAGCTTTTTCTTTTCTTTATTAAAACAAAGCCTAAAGCTTGCTATTTATAACAAAACTTAGTTAATTTTTAATTAATAAAAATTGTAATCAACTTTTATGTGTGATTAATCTAATTTGTTCAAATATGTATAATTAGGTGTGACTAATCTCCATTGTCTACCACTTTAATTTAATCCAATTAAATCAAGACAATGCACTAGTCTTGTAGGTTATAGGAATTCGACCGTATTCCAAAACCATTGACTATGAATATTTACTTTAAGAATAATTTACAATAATAATATTTATCCCAATGTCGGACCACCTAGTGTCCAGTATTACTACAAGACTATTCTAAGGTCGATGTCATACTGAGAATATCTATACATCAATCTAATACGCATAATGACAATAACTTTAATAAAGTATGAAATGAAAACGTAGTTATTTTATTAATAGATAATAAAATATACAATTCGGATTGGCACTCCAAGTACCAACTCTAACAAACTCCCACTTGCTTAGTGCCAATCTGGATGGTACCGCAGTCCCATCTCATCCAAATGTTTATCAAATAACTTAGGAGGTAAGGCTTTTGTAAGTAGGTCTGCTATGTTGTCTAGTCCTTGAACCTTCAAGACCACTATGTCTTTTCGTTCAATTATCTCTTTAATTATGCAGTATTTCCTTTCCATGTGCTTACACTTGGAATGCGCCCTCGTCTCCTTAGCCAATGCAATGGCTTCGTTATTATCATAATACAATAGGATCAAATCCGTAATACTAGGCACAACACCGAGTTCTATGATAAAATTTCTAATCCATCCAGCTTCTGATGCTGCTATAAATTCTGCCTCAGTGGTGGAATCAAATGTTGAGCCTTGCTTAGAATATCGCCAACTAACTGCACCACTGTTAAGGGTAAATATGTATCATGATGTAGATTTTCTATCATCTGGATCCCCCTAGAAGTCGGAGTCTGTATAACCCCTAACTTGTAGCTCATATTCTCCATATATCATAAATTTATCCCTAGTACCCTTAAGATATTTCAGGATATGTTTCACGGCTGTCCAATGATCATTACTTGGATCAGATTGATATCGGCTGGTCACATTGACGTCGAAACTGATGTCAGGTCTAATACATAACATAACATATATTATGCTTCCAATACAAGAATCATATGGCAAGTTAAACATCCTAACTCTCTATTCCTCAGTCTGAGGTGCCATTTTCTTCGAAAGATGTATGTCATATCGGAAAGGTACATTTACTGCCTTGTATTTGGCAAAACTGTATATTTCTAACATCTTATCTATGTACGTCGATTGCGACAACCCTATAAGCTTCCTAACTCTATCCCGGTAGATTCTTATACCTAGTATATAGGAAGCTTCAACCATATCTTTCATAGAAAAGTTATTGCAAAGGTAGGCTTTCATACTTTACATCAATCTTATATCATTTCCTATGATAAAGATGTCATCTACATACAAGACTAGGAAAACTATCATGCTTCTACTCACTTTCTTATAAACACACGGTTCTTTCTCGTTCTTGATGAATCCGGAGTATCTAATTATCTCATCAAAATGATGATTCCAGCTTCGGGATGCTTGTTTAAGTCCATAAATAGAGTTATGGAGCTTACAAACCAAGTTTGAAGTCTCATTGGATATGAAACCCTCTGGTTGTTCCATATAGATATCATCTTCAATGAATCCATTTAGGAAAGTGATTTTCACATCAATATGCCATATCTCATAGTCGTGATATGCAAGAATGTTTAAAAGAATCCTAATGGATTTTAGCTTGGCTACGGGTGAAAAAATTTCCTCATAGTCAATCCCAGGATGTTGAGTGTAACCTCTTACTACCAGTCGGGCCTTAATGTTTCCACCTTTCCATCGGGCCCTCGCTTCATTTTGTAAACCCATTTACAACCAATAGGTTTAACTCCTTCATGAAGTTCAACTAAGTCCCAGACTTGATTGTCATGTATTGAATCCATTTTGGATTTCATGACTTCCTGACATTTTCCCGAATCGATATCCAATATCGCTTCTTTATACGTAATCGGATCTGTTTTCTCCAAGAGGAGAACATCAAGGCTCGTATCAGATATTAAAAATAGTCTTTTAGGATGCCTTGATATTCTATTCGACTTATATAGAACCTGTGTTATACATGATTCACCTAATTAGATCTCTGGTTCCATCTCAGGTTCCTTACTGTTGGGATCAAACTCATCAAGTTCAATCTTTCTACAACTCCCACTATTTCTCAAAAATTCCTTTTCAAGAAAAGTGGCAAAGTGAATAAAAAATACATTTCGTTGCTCAGAATCATAGAATTGATATCCCAAAGAGTTTTCAGGATATCCAACGAACCTATATTTATACCATATGGGTGTTAGTTTATCCCACTGCATGATTCTAACGTATGTAGGACAATCCTAAATCTTTAAATATCTAAGACTTGGATTTCTACCGAACTATATCTGATAGGGGGTTGTAGAAACAACTTTTGATGGAATCCTATTAAGTATGTGGGCAGCAGTTAGTAAAGCATAATCCCAAAAGTAATAAGCAAGATCTGTATAGCTCATCATGGATCGCACCATATCTAATAAATTACGATTTCTACGCTCAGACACTCCATTGTGTTGAGGTGTTCCTGGTGGGCTATATTGGCGAGAATTTCATTCTCTCTTAAATAACTTCTGAATTCTTCACTCATGTATTCACCGCCTCGATCTGATCTAAGACACTTGATGAATTTACTTGTTTGTTTTTCTACTTCGTTTCAGAATATTTGAACTTGTCAAATATTTCCGGCTTATGTTTTATCAGATAGACATATCCATATCTAGACTTATCATCCGTGAAAGTCACGAAGTATATTGAACCATCATGAGCAACATGATTTAATGGACCACACACATCACTGTGTATTAGTTCCAATAAATCTCCAGCACGGTGTCAAATACCTAGAAATGGGGCCTTTGTCATCTTTCTTTGGATACATGACTCACAAATCGGATAAGAATCTAGGGTAAGATTTTCAATCAAACCATCCTTTACCAATTTGGATAGACGTCTAACACCTATGTGGCCCAATCTCATATGCCATAATTCAATATTATTTAGTTCAGATTTTCTACTTGTATTTTCCTCTATATTAAAGACATCTCTATATATTTCCAAAATATAGTGACCGTTTGATAAAGTAAATTCACATTTCAATAAATTATTTTTATCATATAAACATAAAATTTCATCGTTAATGTTTATTTTATATCTCTCTTTATCTAATAGTGGCAGTGATATTATTTGTCTGATAAGTGATGGTACATAATAATAGTCTTGTAAATTTAATTTACAACCATTGGGGAGATCTAAAATAATAGTTCATATGGATTTAACATCCAATGTCTTGCCATTGCCAACTCTAAGCTGGATCTTCCCTTTATTCAGCCTTCTACCCTCATTACCTGCAAGGAGTTTCAAATATGAGTAGAACTGACAGTGTCTAACACATATCCAGTATTTGCATCTAAGGCTAATGAGATGTCAATAATTAGAAAAATACAAAGCGTACCTGGGGGTCTTGCTTTTCCTATCAAATCTGGACAGTCTTTCTTCCAGTGTCCAGACTTCTTGCAATGTAGATATTGATCACGGGCTATTTACGATTTTGCGCCTTTGCGCTTCTTGGAGTTCTTCTTTGCAATCTTCTTCTTCCCCATCTTTATTTTCTTTGACTTTCCAGAAGTCTTCGAAGAGCCAGCTCCACCATAGAGGTACAAAGTGGGGTTGCCTTTTCTCATATCATGCTCCGCCATGCGTAACATGTTATGAAGTTCTTCATAGCTGGCTCGCATCGAGTGCATATGGAAATTTAACACAAAGCCAGTATATGATATCGGCAAAGAAGACAAAATCAAATTATGGCCCAGTCGTTCATCAATCACAATGCCCTGTCGTTCTAGATATCGGATCTGGTCGATCATGTTCAAAACATGAATGCTGACAGCTCCTCCATCCTTGAGTTCAGCACGAAACAATTCCTTAGACCTCCGATAAATTTCGATCTCTTGATTTGCTTCGAACAACTCCTTAAGTGTTCGCATAATGCTCCAGCATCTGGTACCTCTATGCACTGTCTCAGCAAATCTAGAACCATCGATCCCAAGATGTAGGATTTCACCTTCAGGTTATTATCCTTCCATCTATTAAAAGTTTCTTGCTCTTCTGGAGTAGAGTCAGGATTGATTTCAACAGGTGGATTGAAAGTGACATAAGTCAACTTTTCAAACTCTAAGACAAGGCGTATGTTCATTTCCCATTCGAAATAGTTCTCAGCTCCTTTTAGCTTATTGGTATCCAAAAGTCCCATCAATGGATTAGCGGCAGCCATCTACAAGACAACATTTTAAACAGTAGCAGGATATTTCTCATTTCAAAAATAATAATACTAATTGATTATGGAATTTTAAATCTATTAGTGCCCTCCCACTACTTTACGTAATTCTGTAATCTCCATTAACGGAAAAATATAAATTTATCAAAATTTCATAGCGGTAAGTGGATCCCATGATATTTACTCCAGCCTCACAATAATGACGGTATTGGCCTTTATAAACTCATTGGGTAGACCTCCAAGGTCAATCACATTCATGTGACTCCTAGTTTGGTCCTGAACCGTTTATTATCCTCACAATAATGACAGTATTGGATTAAGACGTATTCCAGGTGTATACTTATCAATGTGCACTAATGAGCTTCGTATGTACACCCTCATAATAATGATGATATTGAGTGACTGCATTAACTCATCATGCTACATCTAATATTTTACCGGAGCGATCTAAGTTCCAAGCATTTATACCCTCACAATAATGACGGTCTTGGATATAAGTAGTAAGAACTCATTCATCTCTGTATTGATAAGAGGAACCATCCAATAATGCTCCAACATTACTAATACTATTACTTAAAAAAAGTAATCACCTAATCACATGAGATTTATAACAATCAAGTCATTAATTTAATTATGTCAAAATTTTAATTTAAAACATGCAATACATATCAAATATGACTTATCCATAATTAAATTAAAATTACGGTGGTATAGATTCAAAAACATGTGTTGTGTGGTTAAGCCTTGCTCTGATACCATTCTGTTAGGGTAGTTGTGAAAACCCTAGGGTCGGATCGGTGCCCCGCGCAGCGAAAATGGGTCTAACCCATGGATATCAAGTATGGGTGTAATTTTAAATAATTTAATGCAATACTATATTCCATTACGAGTGTATAGGAAAACAAACGGGGTTGAATCAGAGTCCGGAAACTCAAAAACGGGGAAAAACAAAATTCATCGCGCGCACGGATATGACGCGCGTGCTACAGTGCGTGCGCACAGTGGGTGCAAGCCCAATTTTTTTTAATTGTTTCTCAAATTGCCTTTCCTTCAGCTCTCTGGAAAGAGAGCTGAAGAAATTAGGGTATATTATCCTAATTACTTCCAACTCTCCCTAAACACTTCAAAAACACCTAAAATTAATTTTTAATTCCAAAACCAACATCAACACATGTTATAGAACAAAATTCAAGTTTTTCAAAAAATCAAACGTTTTACAAAGATATAAATTTATTCTAAATACGCACTTGCATAAATTTTGAATCCAAAAATACAAACCAAATTAGAATCCCAATAAGAAATGTCTTATGAACAATTCTAGTTCACCTAAAGGTTATCAAGTGATTCTAGAATGGTAGCCATAGCTCTAAGCTTTAATCTAGAGTTTCCAACTCTAATTTTATGTTTATGTCTAACATAAATATTTTGACCCAATTACAAGCATATTGTGTTTATACTTCCAAAGCATCATAACACAATTAATTAGCCTAATTTCAAAATTATATATCTAATACATAATTCAATACTATATGTCTCATGATGAGTGGTATTTATATCACTATTTCCCACTCATTTAACCTAATATTTTGTATAGTTTCTTGGGTTTTGTGAATATTTTGATGTGTTTTGTATTATTTTGTAGATAAATAAAGTTTCAAGACATTCTGGAGGTGATTTGGGCCAAAACAGTGAAAATTGGACAAAAAATGGCATTTTAGTAAATTCCCGTGTCGCGACGCCATGACCTTCAGCGTCGCGACGCCTAACGTGCGCCGAACAGTGCTAACGTGCGCCAGGTCCACAAATCAGAATCTGAGAAAAGTTTGACTTTACTAAAATGCGACGTGCCACGTGTCACCATCAAAGTCGATCTGCTAACATGCGCCGTGCCACGTGTCAGCATCCTACAGTGCCGACAGTCATCATCGCCACGTGTGCCACGTGGCATCCTACGTGTCTCCATGTCATCAGCCACGTCAGGAAGTCAACAAGTCAACATTGCCACGTGTCGTGCCACATCATCATCAGCCAATCAGGAAGTGCCAAGTGTCGCAATCCTACGGTGCCGACAGTCTTTTTCCCACGTGTCGCCACGTCACCGCCACGTCAGCGCCATATCAGCATCAATCATTGAGTATCTAATCCTTATCTGACACGTGGCGGATAAGAATCTCATCGACCAATCAGAAGCCGCCACGTGTCACAATAATTGAAGTCCAACCACCTCGCCACGTGTCACCTTATCAGTTTATCCAGAATCTTCAAACCGGCGAACCAGAGCGTGCCACGTCGACAAAAGCTGGCGTAACGACGCTAAAGGCCCTGGCGTCGCGACCCTGGAAGCCTACCGATGCCTATAAATTGAGCTCGAGATTTCAGAATTCGTTGTACCACTCTCTCTCTTATATTCTATCTAAGGGGAGAGTTTCTCTCTCTACTTTCTTTTAATTTTTAGTTTTTTAGTTTTGTAATTAATTTTAATTACGTTTTGTAATAATAGTAATTTACTTGTTTTTTACTTTTTACAATTTTTACTATTTACCATGAGGAGGTAACTTCTCCAGCTATGGTGAAAGGTAATTCTTTTACTGTTACTATTTAGATTAATCTCCCTTAAAAATAATATATCCACTATTTAAAATATTGACTTAAAAAGGATACCGCCAGATTGGTCGGTTGGTAATTCATTTTAATCTGGTTTAAACCTGACTAATAAAGGATACCGCCAGATTGGTCGGTTGGTAATTTACTTTTGGTTCCGCCTTTATGGCTGGTTGGACTTAATTTGACTTAATCAGGTTACCGCCTATATGGCTGGTTGGAAAAAGAATCACAAGTTTATATATTATTTTATGGGAGATATCTAAATTAGTAGTAGTAAAAGTAATTCCTTTTACCTTAGCATTTTATTTTATTATAATTCACTTTTCAGTATTTACTTTACCGCATTTTTACTTTATGTCTTTTATTTTCAAATTTTTACTAGCCCTAGTTATGTGTTGTAACTAAATTAGTTATCTGGGGTTGTGATGACTTTTAATATCACCGTTTTATAAGGGGTTAAATTATAGCTTGGGTAATATAAAGATTTATTTATTGAGTCTTAATCTTAATGCTTTTTCATTAACTGGCCATTAATAAAATTGATCTGGTAAATCTAAAATGAACTAGACATAGGGATTTTAGGTTTCAGCCTTAGACTCAATAGCCCACGATCTTCCTTGAGGATATATAACCCTTTAATAGATTTCCTTACAGGATAGGAATATACCTGTCGGGCGGGGGTAGCCATAATTGGAACTTAAACTTAATGAATCCAGATAATTTGGTTGACATAGACATATGGTTCAATTGGGTTAAACTGGGTATTTGTGTCTGACCATCGACAGAGGCTTACACATAATTTAGTGTTCCAGGTTAATAAATCAATATATTACCCAACTTTAAGATAACCACTTCATCTTTAAAATGATATTGGAAGAAATCACAACCCTAGATAGTTTGTAAATATTGAATTTTCTGAAAACCTATTTTCGACAATTTTATTTACTTGCTTTTAAATTTAGAATCATCATCATTTCAAATCAATCAATCAACCTGTTAGATACTAGTAATCATTTGACCTCATAAAATTAATAGTTTTGATATTAAGTCCTCGTGGGACCGATATTTTTATACTACTTGAACGATACATGCGCTTGCGTTATACGTGTGTGTTTACGCCGGTCATCTCATTAATGAAAAATATAGCTTTTGGAGAAGATCAAACTTACCTAGCAATGTTGATTCAAATATCCAATCTACTTCTCATTGTTGAAATATTTGGAGAACTTCCAAGGATTAATAAGCTTGACTCCAAGATCCAATCTTGATTCCAATGCTAGCAAGCTTCACCCCAAGATCCAATATTGATTTCTCATAATTGAAATATTGTAGAGACCTCACAAAGCTTCTCTAAACACTTCTCTAACTTATGCTAATTTCTCTAATTCTTACTTGTATTTAGCTTTCTCAAGCTTTTGTTTTTCTTTATTAAAACCTTCCTAAAGCTTGTTATTTATAGCAAAACTTAGACAATTTTTAATTAATAAAAGTTGTAATCAACTTTTATGTGGTCTTAATCTAATTTGTCTAAATATGTATAATTAGGTGTGACTAATCTCCATTGTCTAGCACTTTGATTTAATCCAATTAAATCAAACCAAGGATTATGGAATGGATTAGTTAAATGTTTGCCACTTTGATTTAATCCAATTAAATCAAGCCAAAACCACATATTATTACATACTTACAATTACCATAATATCTTCAAATGGTAGAGATAATTATGATTTTATAATTAAGCCCTAGTGTAATTATTGAAGTAATCCAATTAGGTCAAAGTAAATAATCAATGTTATCCAATAACATTTGATTATCTTAGTTGGTAATTATAATATCGAATATAATCTTTTATCAAAATTTATTGGCTACCCAAGTGCTCAATAAGTACACTTCATATTGAGACTCTCTAAGTTCAGACACGTTCGTCATATAAGCCTAGCTAATATGTACGTAATTTGGTCACCTCTGAATTCGTGAAGAACACGAACGACCTTTCTAAACTATACAAGTCGAGGTCATCACATATGTTTAACAATCCCTCTGTCGTAGGCTATCCGAGTTGTGCTCAGGAAACATAAAATATACCGTCAAGTTTCCGAGGCGCACTTCTCTTGTCGAATTGTCCACGATTATTCATAAATGATGTGATCCACCTTAGGTGATCGACTTTGGCCAAAGCTTTAAGAATCATGAATTTACTCACATGGATACCTAAACCCCTTATGGTACACATACGGGCCGACATATCATATTTTGCTTCGCACTTGATTACTGAGTGCATCGGTCCACACCCAACGAACATCTAGAGGTCAGACCATGAAAAGTTTCTGACATACATGGCTTCAAATTGTAGAGGATCTCACACAAAATCAATGCTACCCTATAGCCAAAGGATTACATATGTTAATCGACTCGAGGAGATTCCTATTGACGGTGATGTGTACTTCCAACTATTAGGAATCACTTGTGAATCATTCAGTATTCGGTCCAACCAATACCCACACATCTATATGAGTTTCCAAAACTCATGGTACATCGGGTTAAACCATTGGAACTCCAATTCCAATATACAACATGTGCTAGTTTTCTAGGTTATAGGAATTCGACCGTATTCCAAAACCAACGACTAAGAATATTTACTTTAAAAATAGTTTACAATAGTAATACTTATCCCAATGTCGGACCACCCAGTGTCCAGTATTACTACAAGACTATTCTAAGGTCGATGTCATACTTATCATATCTATACATCAATGTAATACGCATAATGACAATACCATTAATAAGGTATGAAATGAAAACGTAGTTATTTTATTAATAAATAATAAAATATACAATTCGGATTGGCACTCCAAGTACCAACTCTAATACTTATAATGTTCACTGAAGGGGACACTCGAGAAGTAAGTTACCCCCATAATGATGCCCTTCTAATCACTGCCAATATAGACAGGTCAGATGTGGACATGATATTAGTAGATCAAAGAAGCGTTGTAGATATTATATCAAATGAGGCATTTGATGGGTTGGGTGTAGAGTTTACTACCTTGATAAATGACGCTACCCCTCTTTATGGGTTTGGGTGATCGAATCTTGTCCCTCTGGGTTGGGGACAACTTACAATGACTATTGGAGCAAGTCCTTATACCTGAATCAGCATGATGAATTTCACGGTAGTGGACTGCTTGACTAGCTACCAAATGATTATGGGGAGATATTTTATAATGAAATAAAGAGAAAAAATATCGAGTTACTACTTGAAGTTGAAATTCCCAACTCGGGATGGAGTTAGGATTTTTTGTGAAAGCCAGAGAATGCAAGAAGTTGTTTTGCAATAATTTCAAAGAAGACCCTGTGTATCACTGACATTACAGGGCAGAAAAGAAAAAATGGAGAAGAAGTTGGCAAAAGTTGAGACAACAGACTCCGACCCAATGAGAATATCCAGTGTTGAGAAACTGGAGAAGAACTAGAAACAGTGGTTCTCAGGGTCTCAGAGAGTTGGTAGCAATGAAACGGTTGGAAAAAGTGTTGAGGAAGGGAAAAATAACATTTTTATAGGCAGCTCGGGTCGATCCTAGCTATTGATTTCAAACCAAAGGCGTTGGATCCACGCCACATGCTCGGTTAATCTCAGCCAACCAATTTTAGGCCGGCAAGCCACATATGAGTGACACTTGGCACATAAGAGATAAGAGAGTAGTTGTGATTTAATGGATTTGATGGAAGCATTTAAGGAAGAAGATGATGTCGTTGCATATTCTTAGAGCCTTTTAAAAATCATAGAAGCCTTTTCGAATAACGATGAAAGAAAAGCAAAAGTCGAAAAGAGCATTTTTGGCAATAAGCAAAGTGACCTGCCTGATGCGGTGAAGCCTTGAAATTCCCGATGTAATGAAAAAAGAAATGACATATGTGACCTCAGGTGGATTTTCAGAATAGACACTTCCTAATAGAGAATAGTTACAAAGGGAAATCAGGTCGACATTCTTCTGCTCGTACCACCATCTTTTGTAAAGTTTCTGACACTAACTCGCAGACTTAACTAGTACCGAGAACTAGATGAAAGATATTGATGGTGATTTTTTACAGCACTCATCCCGAGGAGGGTTAAAACCTATTGTTTTATTACTCGCCCCAGGTGAGATGAAAGACCCAAGGGCCCAAAAGCAAAAAAGAAAGCTTGGAGAAGGGTATGGACTCGACATGTAGTGAGGCATTCCCCCCAATAAAAGTTTAAATGGATAAAGTAATAACGGTCTCGACTCGATCACTTTGAAATATGGATAATGTTTGCTCTGTATGATTAGGTACCCATCTCGGGTTAGTTTCATTTGTAGAGTATGAAGATGCCGACCCGATGAGATATGATGAAGTCATGCTTGACCAATTCAAGCAACATGACGTATGTCCTACCTGAAAATGAGTGCATCTAGAAGACTGATGATGAAAATGATAAAGCAACGGTTCATATGAGTGAGTGGGTCCTACCACTTGCCATAGTCCAGTGCAGTGACAGAAAAATTGCCTCGTAGGTTGTCAGAGGGGCAGTGGAAGCATTGACTAAAAGGGATAATAATGATTAAGTGATGTAAGTGTTAGGGTTTTCTAGGTCAAACCAAGATCATATTAAGCTATAAAAGGTGCGAATACAACAAAGTAAAGTTACGGAAATACTCACTTTGATCGGCTTTGCGATGCGAAGAACACAAAAGAAATTTCTCCTACTTGAAGCTCTCGGCCATGCCTCATTTTTGTGCTCCATGTTTGATCTCCAAGCTCTAAGCTTTGTGAATGGATTTCATCCTCATAGATGGGTTTCCCAATCACCTTTGAATGACTCATTTGAGTGCTAGCTCTTGAAATTTTTGCCACAAAAATTTCTATCTTCTCCTTGCAACTCTCGGCATTGAGAGAAAATGATAGGGAGAGTGTAATGTTTATCAAAACCGTGAGAGAGAGAGAGATGGGATAAGAAAAATGAAATGTTGACTTCTTATTTGATTTTCCAAAAAACAAATTAAGATATACTAAATCCAAGATTTTGGTAAAAGTCATCCATCACTTTTCAACTTGTGTGAAAAACAAGTTTCCAACCACCCACCAAATTCCATCAACTTAAAGTTGATTAAAGTGACTAGGTGATGTGACATGTGGGCCCCACCTGATTCAAAATCTGATTGGGCCCGCAAACACTCCCGGACTCGGGTTCGTTAATTCTGAATTAATGAATTTTCTGTTGCGACGTAATTAAATCAAATTTAATTAAATAATTATGCCTAGCAAAATTACTATTCACGTCGCTAGCGAATTAATTCTAAATTAACTCGTTTGCCCGAATTAAAATCTAATTTTAATTCCGCATCGAAATCTAATTTCGTTTAATATATCGAATATATTATTTTATCGATTAATTCCAAATTAATCGTTCTCTCTCTTCTAAATAGTATTTTATCCCAGATAAAATATCTCTGTAATTAATCCTAGATTAATTTTCTCTCTCTTATAATTAATCCTAGATTAATTATGTCTGAGTCATACGTCATCGGTGAATCTTCGGGAAGCGACCCATGAGACCCCCGGATATGTTAGTAGTAAATCCGGTCGTCGGACTATCCAAATACGTATGTACCTAGTACTACGTTTTTACCGATTTACAAGACATGGTTGGCTTCTAGCAAAGTACCGTGCCTACCCAATTCTCCAGAAATATTCTTAAAGGAATATATAATCTATATCAGGCATAGTATACGTAGTATTGCATATTGCGATCCAGTATCGGATGTCACGTGCTAGGCCTGGGGCTGGAATTGTGTCTGCCCCGTACGAAGCACATATCAGATCTCTGGTAACTAGTCTCTATAATTAGATAAACATGACCTAGTCATATTATCCCGATAGCTGCAGCATATAAGAGTACCAGTTCTTTATCCTACGTGACCATCATCTCCATATGACTGAAGTGATACTTCCATCTTGACATCACGCCCAATACACTACGATTCTCAATATACCCAGAATAGGCGTACACAGAACCTGTTAAAGCCCTGAAGGACCAAAACTGAAGTATATTGATTGTCGCAAGTATTAGCGATGCAAGACTCAAGTTAAGACCAAATACACCTACCCTGATTCGGACTTCCATAGACACATAGTCATACTACCAATGGAATTCTGAGGGGTCTATCTAAAGCGAAGCTGTTTCCGTACCATCGGTAAACACAACCTCCCATTACACTTGCATAGGTATCCAATACTTAAATATATGAGAACTATGTCATTATGCTCCCACAACGCGCACAAGTGCAATACTAGTCTATTCCACATTATCGATGTCCAATCTCGATAATAGTACGACTAGGGATGTTTTAATGATTAAACCTTAATGGATTAATACTGTCTCATATCTTATTAATTCGGAACTAATCATATGGAATTTTATCATTTATATATCCCGGTAATCCAATTACAAATGATAAAAGAGCAATTTCCTTTGTCACATAGTTAATTTGTACAACAACACCATGTTCTGTACAAATAGTGATGCTATGGGTCATAATTGTCCAACAATCTCTCACTTGGCCTATAGTCAATCACTCAAGTGTCCTACACCTGAACTATGTACGGGTCACTCAAACTTCTGCTGAAAAACTGCTTTCGTCTGCGGATTTGCAAGGTTATCATCTGATGCAATTTATTTGATCATCACATTGCCACGATGTATGATCCGAACGAATCAGATAAATAGTTGAAGTATATACTTGGATCGTTGATGAGACCATTAATTCTTTAGCCTGTGCTGTAGCCTAGCTCAGCTGCTAACAGAACTACTCCTAATCTAATTAGGATTATTATATATCCAAATGGCTTCTATTGCTACCTCAGCTGCAATAATATTCCACTTTTATTGTTTATTCGGCAACAGTATCTTGCTTGGAAGATTTCCAGCTCACTGTTCCGTTATTCAAACTATATAGTACCTTTATTACGACTTATAGTCGTTTTAGTCGGTTAGGAAACTTGCAGCAGTGAACACAGTCATTTCAAGTTCTCCTTCTCCATAGTATAAGAAAGCATCATTAGTTCATCTAAGATACTTAAGGATGTTCTTAACATCAATCCAGTGACTATCACATGGATTGGCCTGATTGTGACTCCATATGCTCAAAGCATATGAGACACCAGGTCGTGTGCATATATTTCAATGTACGATTTCTCGGAGAGTGTCAACAACTTTTAGATCTATCCTAGTAGATCCTTATTCCTAGAATAAAGGTTGTCTCTCCCAAGTATTCTACGGAGAATTTTTCATGAAAGCCAAGCTTTCACCGATTGTTTTATGGGAATATCATTTCCAAGAAATGATATATCATCATTTTATAGGACAGTCACTGTCAGTGCGCTCCCACTAACCTCCTTATATACACAAGAATCATTCTTCGTTTTGAATTAAATCATATACCAATATGATTACATCAAAACGCTATAGTTCCAAGAACGCAATGCTTGCTTCAATCCATAAATGGATCGAATAACCTGCAAACCTTGTTTGCTTGTTTTGGTATGACAAAACCATCAGGATGTTGTAAATATCCTCCAAAAGGTTTCCGTTTAAGGAAAACGGTTTTGACATTCAGCTGCCATATTTCATAAATGAAACATGCAACATTAGCAAGCATTATCCAAATGGATTTAACCATGGCAACAGTTAAAAGGTTTCGTCGTAATCGACACAATGTTGATAACGATACCTTTTCGCTACATCATATTGATGACGATATCCTTTTGTACAAGCCTAGCTATGTACATTTGTATGTTTCCATCCATGTATGTCTTCCTTGAAGACTCATATAGTACCATTAGGCACAATGCCTTTCGGCATAACAACCAGTGTCTAAACTTGGTTGGTATACATGGAATCCATTTCGGACATCATGACACTTTGCCATAATAGGGAGTCGATACCATGTATCACTTCCTCATACGTAGCCGATTCATCTTCCTCAATAAGATTGATATCTTTATAAGGTGAGATCAAAAACCCATACCTCCCAGGTTATTTTCTGACTCTCTCCGACTTACGCGGTTCTTGTGTATTCGATGATTTTGGTACAGTTTCATCCCTGATGAACTGTTTGTGTTCCATTAAGAAGTTGGTGTCTGGAATAGTATTACTCAGATTTTCATCGAGGTTTACTTTCCTCCCACTTACCACTGCATATAGGTATTCCTCTTAGGAAAACCGCATGGAGAGCAACAATTACATTGTTCTCTTGTGAGTTGTATAAGTACTATACTTTGGTTTCCCTAGGATAACCCACAAATAGGCACTTATCCGATTTGGGTTCTAGTTTGGTATCATCCAAACATATGCCCAGCATTCCCAAATTTACAGGAATGAGAAAACCCGGTTTCATTCCTGTTCATATCTAATATGAAGTCTGTCAAACAGATTTTCATGGAACCTTATTCAAAATAAGTTTTGCACTGTTTAATGCGTATCCTTAGAAGGAAAATGGTAGCTCAGAGCGACTCATAATTAACCTTATCATGTCTAACAAAATTATGTTTCTCTGTTCGGACACACCACTCAATTGAGGTGTTCCGGGAAGAGTCCATTACGAAAGAATACTATACTCTTTCAAGTAATTGAGAAACTTATTGCTTAAGTATTTTCCATCACAGTCCAATCGTGATGTATTAATACTCTTGTCGATCTGTCTGTCTACTTCGTGTCGAAACTCTTTGAATTTATCAAAAGTTTCCGATTTATGTTTCACAAGAAACACATAACCATAACGCGATGCCACATCCATAAAGGTTACGAAGTATTCACATCCACCTCTAGCCTAGCTAGATATGGGCCCACTTACGTCATAATGAACGAGGGCTAACAGATCGATGGCACTTGCACTTTTACCAAGTAAAAGGTGTTTTAGGCACTTTACCTAATAAACTAGATTCGTAGACATCATTTGAATAGAATCAAATCTGTCCTAGTATCCACTCTTCAAAAGTGTGGATATACGAGTCTTGTTTAATGTGTCCCAGACAACAATGCCACAAATAAGTCTCATCTGATTAATTCAGTTTGAGCTATTTGTTTGTTATGTCATACGTTTGAGATTCATTTATATTCTAAATATAAATACTGTTATTCACATCTAATGTGCTTATCTCAATATCATCTTTATAAAATAAAACACTTTAGTGTTCTAGAATATAAAAGTATACCCGCAACGAGTTATACTCTGATATAGAGATAATGTTTCTAGTCAAACTAGGTACATTTTAACAGTTTCCTAATTTAAGTACATAACAAAGGGTAGTTCCTAAACTTAGGTTTCTACGATTAAAACAGTGACTCTCGTCCCGTTTCTGATTCGCAGATCAATCTCAACTGAAGTCAGTCTCCTGCTAATCAGCAGATTCCGCACATCAGTACATATATATGTACAACACTTAGTATCAAAAATCCAATTTTGAAACTAATAGTGAACATAATTATGAAAAACATACTTGAAGCCGGAGCCTTGCCCCTCTTCTCTTCCTTCATGTCTGCCTTGTCCATACGACAGTCACGCTTCCAGTGACCCCGTTTGCCACAGTTTAGGCAGACATTTTGGGATATGTCATTTGTCTTCCCAGAAGACTTTGATGATTTTACCTTTGCCCCTTTTAGAAGCTTTGGCTATGTCTCCTTGAGCATAGCCAACAACTCTCCAAGAGTTTACTCTTGGTTCATAATGAACCTGCCCCAGCTTTCGGGTAGAGACTATAAGATCAAATCTTTGTAGTCTCGGCCACGTAGGTAATGCCCAGCTAACCTAGCTGATCGATGTCAGCAATTATCTGCGACACCTAGTGACAAATGTACCCTCTGACATACACGAGCGAAAGAGCTTCTTTTGCAATTAGTACTTGTAGGCACTGCATTTTTGCATATAAGCCCGATGATGAGTATCGTATGGAGACACTACCTCTTTAGTTGTGAAGGTCGCGGGAAACAGACGTTGGAAGGGTAAAGTTGGAAAATGGAATTTTTGTTGGATTTAATTCAATTGTTTGGCTTCGGTTGCTCGTTGGATCTCCGTTTCAAAGCTTATCATCGGCCCAAAACCCCATAAACCACTTACCAAACCATAAACCAAACTTAAACACCCAACCCAAGCTACCCAAAGAATCAAAGCCCACGCCCATAGAGACCTCATTCACGCCCATCACTCTCTAAATTAGGGAGATGCACATTTAACACATGCTAAAATCAAGTCAAATCCCTTCCTAATTAAAAGAAATCTCATGGATCCCTTTCCTAATAAAAAACAATCACCATCCTAAATTAAAGAGATTCATTCCTTGTGAGACACTAATTAGGAGATGTCACCATCAATAAGAGATCTTTCTTATTCAAATAAGGAAAGCCTTCATTCCTTTGCCTATATAAAGAACCCTTAACCCCACCTTTCTAACCCTAACTCATTCGCCCATAATTCACACAAAGAAAAATCCCTTGCATTGCCGCATCATTCCCCTCTACTTCACTACTCCTTGACCATTAGCCGAAAGCAGCTCACCAACCCCCTTCTCACGCCACCTGCCCTCAACCTCACAAAGAGCCTACCTTACACACGCCACGCTCACAGCCTTCAGCCTGCCTTGGACACCTCACACTCACCGCTTCACCTCCCTGCCTAAACAAGCGCACAAATTCCACCCGCATCTACGCACATCACAGCCACATACATACTGCCATCAGCCCTCACGTGCTCAGCCCTCACGCATTACCCTACACGCCCTTGCCTTTGCTCACCACATCTGCGCACATCACAGCCTCACGCCCTAAACACACAACCTCCCTCAACACTTCACGCCCTTGCCTTTGTTCACCAAAACCGCATCACCAAATAGCCCACTGCACTGCCAGTAATTGCCGCATAAATAGCCCTTAAAACAACCCAGAAAACACCCTAAAACTGCACCAAAAACTGCATAAAACCCCCCTTAAAAGCACCTAAAAAAGCACCCCCAGCCTCCAAAAACCACCAAAACCGTAGCATAAAAAAACAGCAGCAAAATAGCAGCGAAACGGAGTAAAAATAGCAGCCCGAACAGCAAAACAGCGAGGAAAGACGTTGAGTTAGTGAACCATAAAAGTTGCGGAGTATCTACCCTTCCGACGGCCGTGTAACGCCCTTTCGTAAGACGACAAAAGAGGTAGACCTGAGGATACCTTTTATTTATTATCTTTCGTTTATTTTGTTTATTTAAAATATATTATCGCATGAGAGTCGTTTGAGGCATGATATGTGATGTTGGATGAGTGGAATATATGTTCCCTTTTGTGGTATATAGGATGGAAACCAGGACATAAATTCCGTAGCCGAATCCGAATGGACGGTAGTGTGGTTTGTACTCGGGATACAACGCCACGTACCACTTAAGAGACACGTATTTCGTCTCATCCAAACTTGTGTTTGAGCATGTTATAGTTCGTAGGTTATTTATTTGTTAGTAAAGCATGATTTAGCTTAGTTTGTTATTTATTTTCAAAGCATGATTACGTTATTTTAGGCATGATATTTTGTTTAGTTTATGATTATGTTTAAATAGTTATTTGTTTATTTTGGTTTAATGGTTCAATGTGTTCATTGTGTGATTTTATGTGTTTCCGTTTAACGACTTATTTTCAAGCATGTAAACTTAGATTATGGGTATTTTGATGAATACAAACTAGACATAGGTTTCCCTTGAGCATATACGTGCGTAAGATTCGGTTAGTTTATTGCACAAATCATATCATCACAAGTGACATAAGTAAGGGACCATTCCGAACCCAACGGTTTGAGGTCTTCCCTTACGAGGGGTGAGTGCGACCTTAAACCTTTGTCCCGGTTCACACCGGGTGGCGAATCCATGTTATATCTCTGGTTTAGTTCCCGCGGACTATTCCTTACTCCCAAATAGTGATGGTGATTTGTGCTTTAGTTAACTGCGTCTATCATGGGTTGAAAGTGGGATTAATCAAAGGCATTCTTAAGGCTAAATGATGGTTTGGTGTCTTCCTTCACTCACTACCTTTCTATAAGGAAAAGCTGTGAAGGCACCTAGATAATCATCTACTTGTAGCCTACTGTGATGGACTAATTTGGAAGACTCGATGTTTATTCCTTACACCAAGCGATAAGAGCCTAAGGGGCTTGGGTACTTAAGAAAGCCTCGCTCCACCCTCCCTCTAGGGAATCTACAACGAGAAATCCATTTGACAGTCAGTCACGCACTATAACTCGCTGGCACGTACCTTAGTGTATAAAAAAGGTGCGCTCACTTGGTCGATTGAACCCTTGAGTAGGGAGTCCTAGTTGTGGGCAATCCTTCGTCGACGAGAGCCTTTGACTACACCCCTATAAACCCGCGTGTGAACCATAGTCATACATCCTATAAAAGTTACCCTTTTATGCTTTTGATAACCACATGCATATTACATCTCATACATCGCACGCATCTCATGCAAACATGCATCATGTTAACCCTTTGTGTCTTAAAAGCCATCATAGATATTCGTTGGGTTAGGGATAAAAGAAGAATTGTCAAAGAAGAGTTTAGCAAACATGGATAGCGAGGAAAAGGAAATCGAGAAACAGAAAACCTTACGGCAATGATAGAAAGACCATTGGGGGGGCCTTCAAAAAAGAAAAGAAAAGAAAAGAGAAAAAAAAAGAAGAGAGAAAAAAAAAGAGAAAATTGTTTGTTTTTAGTCTCTGATAGTTAGACATAAGTCCGATGATGAAATTGATTGCTTTAGGGTGAAACCTTAGAAACGATAAACCTTTGACGTACTTTTATATGATGCTTTGAGTAATTGATCTATGTTAGACTTGTAAGCACTTGATTATGGTTCTTAGCAGTGAAAACCTGAGTAGCTAGCAAATTGACTAGTCGAAGAAATTGTAGGTCGGTGAATGACCGTTTGCTTAGATGTCTATCTTGATTTGCTTATGTTATGATGTGTGGTATGGTTGAAAATAAAAGAAAAGTCTCTAAAAGAAAGGAATTGAACCACCCATAACCGATAAGCGTGAAGCTACCCATGGGCGAGTATTAGGACCACCATGAGGAGAAATGCTACCTTAAAGGGTATGTGTGTTGAAAAGAAAAAAGAAAGAAAAAAAAAGAAAGAAAAAAAGAAAAGAAAAAGAAAAAAAGAAGTTCAAAATGAAAAGAAAAAAAAAGAGACAAAGGAAAAGAAAAATAAAACCATACCACATTGAGCATGAAAAAGCAATTGCAGAGCCTAACTGAGACATCTAGGTTGGTTTGACCCATCGATACCGATTTTTGAAACGAAATCATCGAGTTAGCTTACCTTAGGGATGAATCTGCAAAAGAACCTTTGCACACACACACTTTGAGTCTGGCTTAGATCATTTATTCAAAGACTTGGATTTGAGTTGCGTTGAGTGTTTTGAAGGTTCTCTGGTTTCAATACTGAGCATTCTTTGAGGGCAATAATATGTGTAACTATTGGGACTATTTAGTAGTATGTGGTATAGTATGATGATATGGAAGGCCCCACCATGTGGTTCGTCTTGACCAAATGCAAACAGCGGAGAGCAGAAAGATAAATCAAGACTGGGGACGACCAGTCTACCACCCTTCGAATAAGGGATATAATGGGAACTTGAGCTATGAGACAAAAGAAAACTGAGCAATCACTAGAAGAGAACTGGCAGAAAGAAATTGTAAGCATACCTAGGGGCGACTAAAGACTTTTGTAGGCAAGAAGCACCGAAGAGCACAAGGAAGACCTAACCCATCAGAATATGAAACACATTCATGCATGCATGTATACACGTCATATACACGTGATCTTTGTCTTGTTTTTGTTCGCAGGTTTTAAAGAAAAGGAGAAAGCGGCAAATGCAAGCAAACCAGAAACAGCAACATAGCATCATTAGTTTCAAGAATGAATCCCAGGGCCGAGGCCCACACTATCATCAGTTTCGGGAATGAATCACATGGCTGAGGCCCACACTATCAGTTTTGGGGATGAGTCACAGGGTCGAGGCCCACATTAGCATCAGTTTTGGGGATGAGTCCCAGGGTCGAGGCCCACATCAGTATCAGTTTGGGGGCGAGGCCCACGTCAGTATCACTCTGAGGGCGAGGCCCACGTCAGTATCAGTTTGGGGCGAGGCCCACATTAGTATCAGTTTGGGGCGAGGCCCACATCAGTGTCAGTCTGGGGGCGAGGCCCACATCAGCATCATTCCGGAGGTGAAGCCCACATCAGTATCAGTTTGGGGCGAAGCCCATATCAGTATCAGTCCCAGGGTTGAGGCCCACGTCAGTATCAGTTTTGAGGATGAGTCACAGGGTCGAGGCCCACATCAGCATCAGTTTTGGGGATGAGTCCCAAGGCCGAGGCCCACATCAGCATCAGTTTCGGGGATGAGCCCCAGGGCCGAGGCCCACATCAGCATCAGTTTTGGGATACGTCCCAGGGTCGAGGCCCACATCAGTATCAGTTCAGGGCGATGCCCACATAAGTATCAGTTTGAGGGCGAGGCCCACATAAGTATCAATCCAGGGAATGAATCACAGGGTCGAGGCCCACATCGTCAGAATTTGGAATGAATCCAGGGAATGAATCCCAGGGTCCAGGCCCACGTCGTTAGAATTTGGAATGAATCTCAGGGCCGAGACCCACATCGTCAGAATTTGGAATGAATCCAGGGAATGAATCTCAGGGCCGAGGCCCACGTCGTCAGAATTTGGAATGAATCCAGGGAATGAATCCCAGGGCCGAGGCCCATGTCGTCAGAATTTGGAATGAATCCAGGGAATGAATCCCAGGGCCGATGCCCACGTCGTCAGAATTTGGAATGAATCCAGGGAATGAATCTCAGGGTCGAGGCCCATGTCGTCAGAATTTGGAATGAATCTAGAGAATGAATCCCAGGGCCGAGGCCCACATCGTCAGAATTTGGAATGAATCCCAGGGCTGAGGCCCACGTCGTCAGAATTTGGAATGAATCCCAGGGCCGAGGCCCACGTCGTCAGAATTTGGAATGAATCCAGGGAATGAATCCCAAGGCCGAGGCCCACGTCGTCAGAATTTGGAATGAATCCAGGGAATGAATCCCAGGGCCGAGGCCCACATCGTCAAAATTTGGAATGAATCCAGGGAATGAATCCCAGGGCCGAGGCCCACATCAGCATCAGTCTGGGGGCGAGGCCCATATTAGCATCAGTATCAATCTTGCCGGGTATGGCACTCTGAGGGCGAGGCCCGCATCATTATCGGTATCAGTGTTGCCGGGTATGGCACTCTAGGGGCGAGGCCCACATCATTATCGGTATCAGTCTTACCGAGTATGGCACTCTGGGGGCGAGGCCCACATCGTTATCAGAATCAGTCTTTCCGGGTATGGCACTCTGGGGGCAAAGCCCACACCTTTATCAGAATCAGTCTTGTCAGGAATGGCACTCCGAGAATGGAGCAAGGTTCGGGAATGAACAAGCCAAGAATGGCACTCCGAGAATGGATCACAGTTCGGGAATGAAAAATCCGGGAATGGCACTCCGAGAATGGAGCAGAGTTCGAGAATGAACAAGCCGAGAATGGCACTCCGAGAATGGAGCACAGTTCGGGAATGAACTAGCCGGGAATGGCACTCCGAGAATGGAACAGAGTTCGAGAATGAACAAGCCGAGAATGGCACTCCGAGAATGGAGCAGAGTTCGAGAATGGCACTCTGAGAATGGAAGATCAGCATCAGCATCAGTTCGGCCGGGTATGGCACTCTGGGGGCGAGGCCCACATCAGACATCATATCAGTTTTGCCAGGTACGACACTCCGGGTATGGAGATATTTCGGCGACACCTTGGGTATGAGGTTTAGCTTGCCAGGTACGGCACTCCGGGTATGGAGATATTTCGGTGACACCTTAGGTACGAGGTTAGGATTCAGACAACTGCGACACTCTAGGTACGGAGACGTAACTGCGACACCCTAGGTACGGGGTTAGCACGCCAGGTACGGCATGTGGACTATTGTGGACTACTGCGACACCCCAGGTACGGGGTTAGCATTCAGATAACTGTGACACTCTAGGTACGGAGACGCAACTGCCACACCCTAGGTACGGGGTTAGCATGCCAGGTACGGCATTCAGACCACTGCGACACCCTAGGTACGGGGTTAGCACGACAGGTACGACATGTGGACTATTGTGGACTACTGCGACACCCTAGGTACAGGGTTAGCATTCAAACAATTGCGGCACTCTAGGTATGGAGACGCAACTGCGCACACCCTAGGTACGGGGTTAGCATGCCAGGTACGACATTCAGACTACTGCGACACCCTAGGTACGGGGTTAGCACGCTAGGTACGGCATGTGGACTATTGTGGACTACTGCGACACCCTAGGTACGGGGTTAGCATTCAGACAATTGCGGCACTCTAGGTACGGAGACGCAACTGCGACACCCTAGGTACGAGGTTAGCACTCCAAGTACGGCATTCAGACCACTGCGACACCCTAGGCACGGGGTTAGCACACCAGGTACGGCATGTGGACTATTGTGGACTACTGCGACACCCTAGGTACGGGGTTAGCATCCAGACAATTGCGGCACTCTAGGTACGGAGATGCAACTGCGACACCCTAGGTACGGGGTTATCACGCCATGTACGACATTCAGACCACTGCGACACCCTAGGTACGGGGTTAGCACGCCAGGTACGGCACAACAACAACATCATCACTCTGCGGCACTCTAGGTATGGAGACGCAACCGCGACGACCTAGGTACGGGGTTTAGCACCATCAAATCAACTCAAATCAACATGGCAAGTCAAGTGGCAGCTGGCGAGCCAGGTAAGTAGCATGTGGACTATTGTGGACTACTGCGACACCCTAGGTACGGGGTTAGCATTTAGAAAATTGCGGCACTTTAGGTACGGAGACGCAACTGCGACACCCTAGGTACGAGGTTTGCACGCCAATTACGGTATTCAGACCACTGCGACACCCTAGGTACGGGGTTAGCACACCAGGTACGGCATGTGGACTATTGTGGACTACTGCGACACCCTAGGTACGGGGTTAGCACGCCAGGTACGGCATTCAGACCACTGCGACACCCTAGGTACGGGGTTAGCACGCCAGGTACGGCATATGGACTATTGTGGACTACTGCGACACCCTAGGTATGGGGTTAGCATGCCAGGTACGACACAACAACAACATCATCACTGCGGCACTCTAGGTACGGAGACGCAACCGCGACGACCTAGGTACGAGGTTTAGCACCATCAAATCAAATCAAATCAACATGGCAAGTCAAGTGGCAGCTGGCGAGCCAGGTAAGTAAAAATGCATTGCATGTACTTTGATAGGATTGTCATTGTCACACACTGCACAAGTCCCATCAAAGTGGGGGCGACTGTAGGCACTGCATTTTTGCATATAAGCCCGATGATGAGTTTCGTATGGAGACACAACCTCTTTAGATGATGAGTTTCGTATGGAGACACTACCTCTTTAGGTTTGAAGGTCGCGGGAAACAGACGTTGGAAGGGTAAAGTTGGAAAATGGAATTTTTGTTGGATTTAATTCAGTTGTTTGGCTTCGGTTGCTCGTTGGATCTCTGTTTCAAAGCTTATCATCGGCCCAAAACCCCATAAACCACTTACCAAACCATAAACCAAACCTAAACACCCAAGCCTACCCAAAGAATCAAAGCTCACGCCCATAGAGACCTCATTCACGCCTATCACTCCTCTCTAAATTAGGGAGATGCACATTTAACACATGCTAAAATCAAGTCAAATCCCTTCCTAATTAAAAGAAATCTCATGGATCCATTTCCTAATCAAAAGCAATCACCATCCTAAATTAAAGAGATTCATTCATTGTGAGATACTAATTAGGAGATGTCACCATCAATAGGAGATCTTTCCTATTCAAATAAGGAAAGCCTTCATTCCTTTGCCTATCTAAAGAACCCTTAACGCCACATTTCTAACCCTAACTCATTCGCGCATAATTCACACAAAGAAAAATCTCTTGCATTGCCGCATCATTCCCCCATACTTCACTACTCCTTGACCATTAGCCGAAATTAGCTCACCAACCCCCCTTCTCACGCCACCTGCCCTCAACCTCACAAAGAGCCTGCCTTACACACGCCACGCTCACAGCCTTCAGCCTGCCTTGGACACCTCACACCCACCGCTTCACCTCCCTGCCTAAACAAGCGCACAAATTCCACCCGCATTTGCGCACATCACAGCCACATACATACTGCCATCAGCCCCCACGTGCTCAGCCTTCACGCATTACCCTACACGCCCTTGTCTTTTCTCACCACATCTGCGCACATCACAGCCTCACGCCTAAACACACAGCCTCCCTCAACACTTCACACCCTTACCTTTGTTCACCACAAACTGCATCACCGAACAGCCCACTGCACTGCCAGTAATTGCCGCATAAATAGCCCTTAAAACAACCCAGAAAACACCCTAAAACTGCACCAAAAAACTGCATAAAACCCCCCTTAAAAGCACCTAAAAAATGCACCCCCTAGCCTCCAAAACCCACCAAAACGTAGCCTAAAACAAGCAGTAAAACAGAGTAAAACAGCAGCCCGAATAGCAAAACAGCGAGGAAAGACGTTGAGTTAGTGAACCAGAAAGGTTGCGGAGTATCGACCCTTCCGACGGCCGTGTAACGCCCTTTCGTGAGACGACAAAAGAGGTTAGACCTGAGGGCACCTTTTTATTTATTATCTTTCGTTTATTTTGTTTATTTTAAAAATATTATCGCATGAGAGTCGTTTGAGGCATGATTTGATTGTTGGATGAGCGGAATATGTTTTCCTTTTTGTGGTATATAGGATGGAAACCCGGACGTAAATTCCGTAGCCGAATCCAAATGGACGGTAGTGCAGTTTGTACTCGGGATACAATGCCACGTACCACTTAAGAGACACGTATTTCATCTCATCCAAACTTGTGTTTGAGCATGTTATAGTTCGTAGGTTATTTATTTGTTAGTAAAGCATGATTTAGCTTAGTTTGTTATTTATTTTCAAAGCATGATTACGTTATTTTAGGCATGATATTTTATTTAGTTTATGATTATGTTTAAATAGTTATCTGTTTATTTTGGTTTAATGGTTCAATGTGCTCATTGTGTGATTTTATGTGTTTGCCGTTTAACGACTTATTTTCAAGCATGCAAACTTAGATTATGGGTTATTTTGATGAATACAAACTAGACATAGGTTTCCCTTGAGCATATACGTTGCGTAGATTCGGTTAGTTTATTGCACAAATCATATCATCACAAGTGACATAAGTAAGGGACCATTCCGAACCCAACAGTTTGAGGTCTTCCCTTACGAGGGGTGAGTGCGGCCTTAAACTTTTGTCCCGGTTCACACCGGGTGGCGATTCCATGTTATATCTTCGGTTTAGTTCCCCCGCGGACTATTTCGTACTCCCAACTAGGCCGCGAGCCTAGAACAGCATCGCCGATTTCTGTGTCCTACAGTACTTCTAAGATCTAAGAATAGATCTATGAAGATCTTTAATTTCATCTTCATGGTATAAGGATCTAATCCTTAATTCTGACGATGGAATTAAAGTGTCATTGCAGTAAGCATAAAGGATTGAGCACTAAAGTTATCATCACATGAATCTTCCAAAGATCATGTTCTACTATTTGCTCAACTCCGGGCTTAGGCCCGAGATGTTTTTCTATCAAATAGAATAACTTCTCAGTTCCCAGGACCATCCGATATACATTATTCATACATCACATCCATGTATTCACACAAAGCATGTTATCAATCAATCTAATCAAATTAATTAATCTGAAATTAATGACCATCCAATGTTCAAACAACGATTTGATTTGCGCGAGTCCAACTCGTTTAAGAATAAGTACTCAAAGTACGAATTCTTGAATTATATCAAACTACAATATTAAATCCAATTTAATTTGTATTCAATACTAATTCTTTATTTAATTCCAAATTAAATAATTACACTTTAATAATGAGCCTTTGCGACTTAGATTCTAAATCTAATCTTTACGGGTCTCAAAGCCCAATTAACATCTAATGTCAATTTAATTAAAGTCCAATGGGCTTTCAATTAATTTATAAGGCATGGACTTTGGCAACCAAAGCCCAATAAGGAATCACCCTTTGCCAAAAATCAATTTATGCCCATTAGGCCCAATTAATCATATTTGAACTTTATGGAAATAGTTTTAGGCCCAATTGGATCCAACCAATTAACTTAAACCAAACTTGGCCCAACCAACCCATTAAGCCCAAATACAACTTTATTTGCCCAATTCCAAATTTAGCCCAACCAATTAAATTCCAATATTCCAAATATCATAATTTAATCAATTAAAGTGTATAGCCATAATTAATTAGTCAAATTAACATTTCCAAAATACCAATTTACATAATTAATCATGTTTATCATCATCAACACATGTCCAACATTATTGAATCAAAAAATCAATTCATTTCCATGCTATATAGGTCATGGCAATTTGGGGATTCTAAATCCGATTTCAATTTTAATCCAATTAAATCCTAAATCAATTTATCCCAAGTCTTTCAATTCATCCAATGATCAAAAAACAAAAATCACCATGACTTTAGGGCATACTCAAACTTTCGGCCAAGCCAAACATTTGGGGAAAAAATAATCCAATTCAATTTTCATCAAATTGATCATGCATAACTCTAAGTTATCATCATTCAAGCATACTCAATCAATCAATTTTATCAATCACATCATGCTCAAATCAATTTTACCCAAATTTTACTCTAAATCAATTTCATGCTTAAACATGGCTCTGATACCATTGTTGGGGTTTCATGGTCAAACCAAGATCATATTAAGCTATGAAAGGTGCGAATACAACAAAGTAAAGTTGCGGAAATACTCACTTTGATCGGCTTTGCGATGTGAAGAACACGAAAGAAATTTCTGCTCCTTGAAGCTCTCGGCCATGCCTCATTTTGGTGCTCGATGTTTGATCTCCAAGCTCCAAGCTTTATGAATGGATTTCATGCTCATAGATAGGTTTCCCTATCACCTTTGAATGACTCATTTGAGTGCTAGCTCTTGAAATTTTTGCCACAAAAATTTCTATCTTCTCCTTGCAACTCTCGGCATTGAGAGAAAATGAGAGGGAGAGTGTAATGTTTATCAAAAACGTGAGAGAGAGAGAGATGGGATAAGAAAAATGAAATGCTGACTTCTTATTTGATTTTCCAAAAAACAAATTAAGATATACCAAATCCAAGATTTTGGTAAAAGTCATCCATCACTTTTCAACTTGTGTGAAAAACAAGTTTCCAACCACCCACCAAATTCCATCAACTTAAAGTTGATTAAAGTGACTAGGTGATGTGACTTGTGGGCCCCACTTGATTCAAAATCCGAGTGGGCCCACAAACACTCCTGGGCTCGGGTTCGTTAATTCCGAATTAACGAATTTTCTGTTGCGACGTAATTAAATCAAATTTAATTAAATAATTATGCCTAGCAAAATTACTATTCACGTCGCTAGCGAATTAATTCTAAATTAACTCGTTTGCCCGAATTAAAATCTAATTTTAATTCTGCGTCGAAATCTAATTTCGTTTAATATATCGAATATATTATTTTATCGATTAATTCCAAATTAATGGAATTAATCGTTCTCTCTCTTCTAAATAGTATTTTATCCCAGATAAAATATTTCCGTAATTAATCCTAGATTAATTTTCTCTCTCTTATAATTAATCCTAGATTAATTATGTCTGAGTCATACGTCATCGGTGAATCTTCGGGAAGTGACCCATGAGATCCCCGGATATGTTGGCAGTAAATCCGGTCGTTGGACTATCCGAATACGTACGTACCTAGTACTACGTTTTTACCGATTTACAAGATATGATTGGCTTCTAGCAAAGCACCGTGCCTACCCAATTCTCCAGAAATATTCTTAAATGAATATATAATCTATATCAGGTGTAGTATACGTAGTATTGCATATTGTGATCCAGTATCAGATGTCACGTGCTAGGCCTGAGGCTGGAATTGTGTATGCCCCGTACGAAGCACGTATCGGATCTCTGGTAACTAGTCTCTATAATCAGATAAATATGACTTAGTCATATTATCCCGATAGCTGCAGCATATAAGAGTACCAGTTCCTTATCCTACGTGACCATCATCTCCATATGACTGAAGTGATACTTACATCTTGACATCACACCCAATACACTACGATTCTCAACATACCCAGAAGAGGCGTACACAGAACCTGTTAAAGCCCTGGACGACCAAAGCCAAAATATATTGATTTTCGCAAGTATTAGCGATGCAAGTCTCAGGTTAAAACCAAGTACACCTACCCTGATTCGGACTTCCATAGACACATAGTCATACTACCAATGGAATTCTGAGGGGTCTATCCAGAGCGAAGCTGTTTCCGTACCATCGGTAAACACAACATCTTATTACACTTGCATAAGTATCCAATACTTAAATATATGAGAACTATGCCGTTATGCTCCCACAACGCGCACAAGTGCAATACTAGTCTATTCCGCATTATCGATGTCCAATCTCGATAATACTACGACTATGGATGTTTTAATGATTAAACCTTAATGGATTAATATTGTCTCATATCTTATTAATCTGAAACTAATCATATGGACTTTTATCATTTATATATCCCGGTAATCCAATTACAAATGATAAAAGAGCAATTTCCCTGGTCACATAGTTAATTTGTACAACAACACTATGTTCTGTACAAATAGTGATGTTATGGGTCATAATTGTCCAACAGTAAGGTGACGCCAGGGTCGATTGTAAATAGGTTTTGAGAACCTATATAAAGGGGTTAAAGTCATTATAGAATGAGTCTTTTGCTCTTTTGGGTTTTATTTCGGCTAATGTAGTCTGAGAGCAAAAGTACTAAAAGAAACTAGTGATAAAGAGAGAAAATGAGTCGTATACCTGATCATATTGTGAGAGGTAGTCATTATTCGAGAGGTTATTTGGGTTGTAACCTTGCCTAATTTCATTATTAGACGCTCGAGTCGGTATTCACCTCAAGGTTAATAAAATCATTCCATTTTTTCTCTCGTGGATGTAGGTTGAAGTCACTCTCCACTGAACCATATTAAACCTTGTCTCTGTGATTGTTTATCTTTTGCAATTTGTACGATTCCCACAACCAAATAAATTCACTAATTGGAGAATGTTTATTCGAGAGGCCAGTACGACGAAAAACAATCGAAAAACCTAGAACTCATCAATCTATATTTTGGAAAAGAAGTGCGATCAACCTTCAAATAAAATTGTTGGGTTGTGGACTTAATTACTAAAGAGTGGGTATATAAGCATATATGGATATACCTACTAAAACTCTTAAAAACTTGGTTATTTTTAATTTTTAATTATTAACTCAAAATATTTATATTAATATATAAAATTAAATTTGCTAAAGGAATTCTTCCAATGGCCACAAAATGATTTACGTGTTTCATCACAATCATAAGAAGATAGGGGATATGTTTTATTCAAACTATGGTATTTGTAAATGAATTTTTGCAGAAAAATAATTTAATATTATTGTTGTTGCTGGTTAGTCGCCAAATTCTTGAGGATGAGAAATTACGAGGCTTTGTTCTTAATGACAGTGATGAATATTTGTAAGTATGAGTGTTTATAGGGTCGGGTCAATCCGTGACCCAATATAATCCGACCCAACTTGATCTGATGTAATCCGATCTGATCCGCTCGGGTTTGTAAATTTATAAATATAATATCGGGTCATAGTGAATCCGACCCGTAAAATCGGGTTCAGTCATGAATTCAGTGTAAAAAATAGGATTTGATCCGATCCGACCCGATTTTGATGATTTTCTCATTTTCTTCCATAGTTAATTTATCATAATTTGGTTAAATTATAAATCCTATCAAAATTGTATCATAAACAATATATATTACGTATTTTTTCAGACCCGACCCAACCCGTATTTTTTGATCAGTCTCGTATGAGTTACACTTTCAAATTTCGGATTTTGGATCTTCCGACCCGCATGACCCAACCCAATCTAGTGTTAGAAAATTAAAAAAATCCGACCCTACCATGAACAACCTTACTTAGATTCTGTCAAGACTTATGGGCTTATTTTGTGATTCTAATTTCTAGCTATCTAAGTACAATATTTCCCTTTTCAAAAAAAAAAAGTACAATATTTCCAAATTTCAGGGGAGTATCTGGTAATCTTCCAAATGACAGGACAGTTTAGTCTTTTCGTTTAAACTGAAAGTGGCGGTAATTTAATTAACAAAGCCTATTAGAGCGATCAGCGAGGCCGAGTTTAGCTTCTTCTTCTTCTTCATCCAAGCTTTGGCGCGGGAATTTGAAGCAGACAGGCGATGCTCTCGTTAAGTTTTTTATCTTCACAAATTCAACAACCTTCCCTTCTCAACATTCAGCCGCTACATTCTGCAAAACAGAAACACAATTCTTCAAAAACAAGAAACAGTAAATATCAGAAAAGCCCCTCTAATTCTCATTGCTTATCTCGCAATACCAGCTATTCCTCTTCCCATTTCCATAAATCAGGCGATGATTTTAGTTTCGGAGATATCCCAGATGCCGATTCTTCATTTTCGCCCTCGGTGAGTCAATGCTTTGACTCCAACCTGCTAGCGATTTGGCTTCGATCATGTAACAATGCAAAACAAGTTAAAAGAGTACACGCGGTTGTTTTAAAGTGTTTGAGAAATTCGGTCACGTATGTTGATAACAATTTGATTAGTGTGTATGTGAAATTTGGGAAGCTAATTGAAGCGAGAAACGTGTTTGACAAAATGTCTGTGAGAAATGTTGTTAGTTGGACTGCGATGGTTAATGGGTATATGAGATTTGGTTTTGATGATGAGGCTTTTTTGGTTTTTAGTGATTCCGTAAAAAATGGGGTTCGAGGGAATGAGAAGATGTTTGTGTGTGTAATGAATTTGTCCAGTAGGAGGCTGGATTTTCAGCTTGGAAGACAAATTCATGCTTGTATTTTGAAATGTAATTGTAGAAACTTGTTTGTGGATAGTGCAATTCTTCATTTTTATGCGCAATTGGGTGATATGTCCAGTGCTTTTTGTGCATTTGATGGAATGTCGGAGAGGGATGTCGTTTCTTGGACAACCATGATAACTGCTTGCTCGCAACAAGGGCAAGGGGAAGACGCATTTTATATGTTCTCTCAAATGGTAAGTGATGGATTTTTTCCGAATGAGTTTACAGCATGTAGTGTTTTGAAGGCTTGTGGAGAGGAAGGGGCGTTAAATTTTGGGAGACAGTTACATGGAGCCATAGTTAAGAAGCTGTTCAAGGATGATGTTTTTATTCGAACTTCTTTAGTGGATATGTATGCAAAGTGTGGGGAGGTTTTGGACTCCAGAAAAGTATTTGATGAAATGGGGAAAAGAAACACAGTTACATGGACTTCAATTATAGCAGGATATGCTCGAGAGGGGCTTGGTGAGGAGGCTATAGACCTTTTTCGAGTTATGAAGAGACGAAAAATATATGCTAATAACTTGACCATTGTGAGCATCCTTAAGGCTTGTGGCGTAATTGGGGCTTTTCAGTTAGGGAAGGAAATTCATGCTCAAATAATCAAGAACTTTATACAAAGCAATGGACACATAGGAAGTACTCTCGTATGGTTTTACTGTAAAAGTGGGGAGTTCTCAGTTGCATCCAAGGTCCTTCAACAGATGCCTCTTAGAGATGTGGTCTCGTGGACTGCCATAATTTCTGGTTATGCAGGACTTGGTCATGAGTCCGAGGCTATTGATTTCTTGAAAGATATGTTGGAGGAAGGTGTAGAGCCGAACCCGTTCACATATTCTTCGGCTCTGAAAGCATGTGCTAAACTAGAAGATGTTTCGCAAGGGATGTTGATCCACTCCTCTGTGAAAAAGACCACATCATTGTCTAACGTATATGTGGGCAGTGCTTTAATTAATATGTATGCTAAATGTGGATATATTTCAGAGGCATCTAAAGTTTTTGATAGCATGCCAGAACGTAGCTTGTTCACTTGGAAGTCTATGATTGTGGGTTATGCAAGGAATGGGCTGTGCCAGGAGGCGTTGAAGCTCATGTATAGGATGCAAACAGAAGGTTTTGAGGTAGATGAGTACATCCTTACGACTGTTTATAATGCTTGTGGAGATATTGAGTGGGATGTGGAGTCTTCGCCTGGATATTACCTGCAGTCTACTTGAACTTTTTAAATCAGAATAAATTGAGTATGAAGTGGACGACTTCCCGGATCACAGATATATAGCACCTTACGGGTAAATATATATATCACATACCGGAAACATGAAGTGTAGATCAATTGCTAGAAATCCCACATCCTCACTGTTAATCCATGCCTGCTTCTCCCAGACAGAGAAACTTACTGAATGAAATAGAACAAATACAGGAATGGTCCGAGTCTTTTGGCTTTGTTTGGGACCGCATGGGATCCTATAATGTAACAAACTCCTGGGGTCACATGAATATAGTGTAATTCTTGTTCAGTGCTATGTATATCTTGCCAAGTAATTCATAAAAAAGATATATTTTAGTATGGTTTTTAAACCTTTTATTGTATGCCGCCTTCACACCTTTATTTAGGTTCGATTCTTCACGTGTCAGAAGTTTGGTCGTTATTCACTAAATAGTATAACCCAATTTTTACTCCCAACAAATAATTTTCTAGTTAAAAATTAGATAATCAAACAAATACTGAGACTCCTAGAAAAGCAAGTTTTACAATTATCAAAAACAAAAAAACAAAAAAAAAACATAAGACTTGACCAACGGCTCACACGATCCTCCTAAGTGAGACGGAATAAGGGGTGCAAAAATGGAGAAAATATTATATAGAGTATTTTTAATACATCCATGAGAAATATTAAATAATAATTTTTATTTTTTATTGTGTTAATTTCAAATTTTATGCATGTGTGTCAAAATATTAATGGACAAATGTATCACATCATTCGTACACCCGTCCCGTACAAGTCTTTCTCCAAAAAATCTATCGAGAATTTAAGGCAAATTTTAGAATGTTATGGTGGTACTATGTCACCAATGCCACAACCCAATAATATTTTGTTATGTCAGTTAAAATATTAAAAAAAATTCGAATGATAGTTATATATATTATATCAAAACATATACTTATTAATTAATGGTACTATGTCACCCACACATCAATTATACCAAATAATTATATAGAATCTAGACACTAAAAGTGTATTTGGCAGAGAATATTGCACAAAGCTTATAAATTATGAAACAAATACTAAAATATAAGTCAGCGTCAAATATTATAATTTTGTGAGTATTAATATTAGTGTTGTTGACGGCTGATTTTGGTCTCAGGGGCAATATGGGAATATTACTCCCGAGACAATCCTCCCTCAATAGTGAATTTGTTGGTTATGGGGGACCAAAAGCAAACTTAGCAAAAGACAGATAAATACACCAATCAACAAGGAGATTTAACGTGGTTCGGCGGATCTTGGTCCGACCTACGTCCACGGGCGCAAAAGGATGATACTTTTATTACTCAAACACGCTTCTCAGCTCTCTCTTTTGTTTACAAGTCTCACAATAATGATCTTGATCTCAACTTTTCACTTTCTTCCCTTATGCATACTCTACCCTTCTATTTATAATAGTGTAGAAATCATATTCCTATTTGTACAAGAATTTCCTAGTCAAAACAATTTTCTTTTCCCATAAGGATTCCTAGTCAAAACTATTCCTTTTTCCCATAAGGATTCCTAATCAAAACTACCCTTACTTTCTTTATCATACTATGACTCTGACTCACCAGTTTTCCCCATGAAAATAGGATAACTTGTCATCTTATCCGCAAGAATAGGTGTCATCTTCTGGAGCATATCTCGCTATCTGGTCGGTCTTCATGAGGTCGGTCATAATAGTCATTTGAACTGAGAATGCTGTTGTCGATCTGATAATGGCCGGTCATCCAATCTTAAGTGGTAGGGTTACCGATCATAAGCGCTCGACCCCTAACTCATGTGGTCGGGTCGGTATTAATGATCTCGATCAACAAGGGAATTTACCCTTTTAACCCATCACGTGCTGCTTAAATATCATAGTGCTTAAAAACACCATCAACAAGTGTTAAAGAAAATATTTGGTGAAACGTTAATGTTAATGTTGTACGAAAAGGCTTAGTATGGATGGCAAATTCGTGAGACAGGCAAGGGTAGTCTGACTAGTTTTTAACACAAGTTCAAAATTGGGTTTAGAGAAACATACATTCTCACCCGACAAACTTCCCACTTCTGCTGCCGTTTCATTGACACCATCTCTCTAAAGTCTTAACCTATAATACTAAATTTGACACCAAATTAATGTTAAAATAATATCGTGTAACACTATTCATTATATCATTTTTTTCCCATTCCAATTTATTCTAGACCAAATTGATATAAATAGTATTATTTGGAGAATATTCTATTCAATAAATATTAATTTTTATTACATAATACAATATTAATTTATTTATTTGGTATATAAATATTATTACTACTTATGATATCTAATATATATAATTACTCATATAATTTTTCTTAATTGTAGCCATTTTAAAGATCTCAACGAGATATTTCTAATTATATATATATATAATAAAATAATTTATAAATTTAATTTATTCATCAAGTTATACAAAAGAAATAAATATTGTGCACTGTGGGCAGTAAACATGAGATAAAGAGAGTTCATTATCTTCAATTCGCTGGACCTAGCCTTTAAGAAGTCCAATTGAATTCTGGGCGTTGCACTGGATGCTTTCTGCAATTTGGGCCTGCATAAATATGTCGTTTAGTTAGAATCTTCCCTTCCTTTGTATGTTTGCACTTAAATCGCCGATCAGAGTGCAATATGCTTATGCTTTTATTAAATTAGTCTGTAATGAATTCTTCCAACCCCCATTATCTACAAGCTCTTTGGATTATATAGGGTTACACATGTGTATGTGTCAACTTCTGACTGGTATGCAACATGCTCATGCTTTTATTAAATTAGTCTGTAATGAATTCTTCCAACCCCCGTTATCTACCAGCTCTTTGGATTATATAGGGTTACACATGTGTATGTGTCAACTTTTGACTGGTACTTGTCCATAACTGGACTGTTCTTCAAATGCATGACATATATTTGGCATGACACATGCTCTAATATGGTATTAAGTGTTGGGGTTTTAGTGCAAGCGGAGCGGAAGCTCGCGGCTCGGGCGAAATCGTAACTTTAAAAACTTTTAAAATTACTAAATAAATTATTCAATATCCAATATGAATAATTCATTCATATTTCACCTAAACATATTTATTCGATATCAAATAATGACATAAATAAGTTAGAAACATCGCGAAACTTTTACGAAAATGTTTTTCCATAAAATGGCATAAAAACGCGTTTTTGTCCGAACCGACCAACCAATACACATGAGGGCTGCCCAGGTCAGCCCCAATAGTACTTAGGCAGTTTATGGGCTGCCCAAACAGTGATCAAATCACTGTTTGCACAGCGGACACCAGATTAGCCCGAAACTTACTCGGTAATGCCATTTTTAGCTGTTTTCGCATATTTCAACTCCGAAAAATTTCCGACAATTGTTCCAATGCCCAAAACACATCCAATACATTTATACAACATACTTTTCATCACCAAAATCACAGAAAATCCAGATCTGATTTGGTAACCAAAAATATCATTTTTCATGCTTTAAATCCAATTTTCTCAACATTAATCATATGAACATTAACACCAACCAAAGCCACCACCTATGAAGAACTCAAGAATAATTCTAGGATTTACAAAAGTGGTCATAACACTCTAGAATGGCAACAAGTCATCAAATGACAAAATTGAATCAATATTACACTAATATCATCCAATCAAACTTCACACATGCAACTAGCCTCCAAATCCATCCTCCAAATCAAAAAACCCCAAAATATAAGAAAGAAAGAAACCCTAGAACTATTCTAGATATTCAAGAACAAGAAACAAGCTTTCTAAGTTTAAGATTATTAGAGATTACCTCCGAATCTTGTAATTTCCTTCAACTTTTTCTTGAATTTCTTCTCTTTCTCCCTTGTCTCTTCAAGAAAAATTTTGGAAACTATTTTTGGAGATAGGTTCGGCCATGGGAGCTTGATTAAAGAGAAAACAAAATTTTCAACTTTAAATATTAAGCCAAAACCGACTTAGGGTGTTTAAAGAAGGGTATTTTGGTCATTTGGTCAATTAATCTAATTGATTAATAATAATAATCTTTAAGTTAACAAATCCAATTTGTAAACTTTAAGCTTAATAAAATCATGCCACATGTAACCAATAATAATCAAACATATTGCATAACAATTATGTAATATTGGAATAATTTAATTATCTAGATATTTAACATTTAAATACCTAAATAATTAATTAATGTGATTATTATTATATATGTATTTTCATTTACATTAAATAAAAAATACATATATTAATGACATGTGTCAAAATCTCATTTGAAAATTAATTAATATGTATCAAATAAAAATACACATTAATTATCAAATGACCGAAATGCCCCTAATGCATGTATTTTTGTTTAACCGATTAAACGATTCGAATTAACTCATTTAATCTGGAGAAGTGTTATGAATAATCTATTCATAACGCGTTGCCCAAGTGCTCAACGAGTACACTTCATATTGTGGGACTTGCTAAGTTTATGTTTATCTGTCATAGAATCCAATTTCGTGTCCGTAATTCACCAACTCATGAATTATGACGACCACAAATAATCTCGTTAAACTATGTAAGTCGAGGGCATTACATACGCATAATCCCTCCGTCACAGGCTATCAATATTATATCGGAGATATATATAAGAACGTCAAATCCCTAAGGTATAGTATAGTTGACTTTTAATTTTACGATCTTTAAATAACACTCGGAACTCGCTTCCGAAGTATACCACGACCATGGATTTACAAGATCACAAATACGTATATGATACCTATGCCCTGTACATAGGACTGACGAATTCTATCTGATACTCATAGGATATTATGAGTATCAGTCCACACCCAACAAACAGGCGGAGGTCTGATCTAAATAGATAGGTGACGTGACTGCCATCAAAGTGTGGAGGATGACTCATATATCCACTGTGGTATGTCAAGTCGAAGGACCATTATGCTACTCGACACGAGAGGATTCATATTGACGTTGGTGTACCATATATTAGGAAATCTTCGGTGAGTCATTCAGTGTTTATCAAATAAACATCTACATGTCTATACGAGTCTCCCAAAACTCATGGTTCATTGGGATAAATCATCGGACCAAGTCTCGATATACAACATGTACTGGTCTCAACGAATTTTACTAACCGACCCGTGTCAGTAAATCTTGATAGTATACTTCTAGTAGTGACACTTTCCAATGTCAATTACAAAGTAATTTGTAACTGCGCACTACAAAATATATTATCAGGTCTTTGTCTAATATATACATATCACTAAATTATATAGTTTCAATCTAATCGTAATTAGATCGAATATGTATATAAAAGCAAGAAGTATTACCATAAATAAGTAATATTATGGAAAAAGAAATTATTCGTATTCATGAATCGGACATAAATACAATCCTGATTGGCACTCCGAGTATCAATTTCTCCCACTTGCTCTAGTGTCAATCCACGATATCATATACACATGTATCATATACGCATGGTCCTCAAGAGCTGACCTAGCACTCAAGAGGTAGGCAACAACAAGTAAACTCGCTATTACATATTGAGTTTGTCCAACAAACACAATTGTTTCCCTTAGTCAGCATCATTCATATATTGTATAACCTAAGTTATACATTAATATGACTTAGATGTGACATCAATATTGTGCTACATCTACAGAGTTGTCTATATATATTTAAAGATCAAATCCAAATATTATTAGACAACCGCAAGCACAACACTAATACCAAAACTTCTAATATATAAGGATACTATGCAACTTCATAAGTCAATACTTCATAAGTTACAACTAATTCCACTAATATAGTAGAATCAACTGTGACACTCCCACTGCATCTTTTCTGACTTTATATTAAGTAGACTGTCTAATGTCATAATTAGACTTAAAACTAATCTGACCCCAATGGTTGTGTATTATATTTTCCATGAATAAGGAACTCGTTCTTAATATCTCAAAGATAACAAAGAACATGTTTCAAGACACATCCTATGGTCTATAATATATCAAAATAGTTTGTAACAATTACGACTAAATTGATATTTTTAATAGCACATAATATAGTATTCATTATGCCATCATCATATGATGCATAAGATTGACTAGATATTCTAATCAATTTCTCTTTCGACAAAGGAATCATCCTTCATGAAATATGAATACTATATACAAGAGATACACCAACTGTCAAACAGTTATACTAACTCTCATACAGATAGTTTTGATGTGTCCTTTATTAGATCATATCTAATGCACGACTAATAGGAGCATCTCACAAGTCTCTTATTTTATATAATATATGAAACTTTATGTCAAATATAAAAAAGACTACTCCTACGGCTTTCACGAAGAAAAAAAGACTTAGGTAAACCTTTTACCTTATAAACATTTCATTATTACATTAATAATGATAATGTCGTTAGGATATATAACACTAGAAAGAAATTTGTACGCTCCCACTAACTATATTATCATATGTGTATTCTCTATGCTTTGATAAATCAGACAATCTAACTGTTATCAAAATTAGAAAACACAGATTTCCGGAAAGCTTACCTGAGTCTACAGTAACCTCTATAAGCTAGTATATCAAACTGTGATCTTAGCAGAATACAAACTCCAGGGCCATTCTAGAATGAAATCTTCAAACAAAGAAACCACAATGGATCTCTTATTCGAAGAAACCATTCAGGAACGCTACTTTGCATTCTTTAGCCAAAATACATAGTTTAATATCAACATTAACCAACAAATCTTTAATTGTTTAATCAGTGTGACTAAAGATAAGTTTCCTTAGAATCTACAATAGATTACTGAGTATAACTTTTCTCACTGTCATACTATAAAGGTCAAACCTTTAATAAGCTCACTTTGCTTTTGCTGCGTAAATAATTTGCACATTTTATGAACGATTCTAAATGAAAGCTTAATCAAGTTCAAAGTTTTATCGTAGTAAGCTACCAACAATCTTATATCTATGATTTAATGCTAACTACCGAAATCGATATCAAATATCGCTCCCACTATAAGTTATAGGATAATTTTCTTCGATAAGAAAATAGCATAACCATTAAGTATCAAATACTTCACAAATGATTCTAACATCCTATTGGACTTATATGGAAACTGTCTAAGGGTATTTTCATCTTATTAATTATGTAGTTCCATTTATAGTTTATCACTCTCACATTTAACTTCAATAAGTCAAGTATTTTCTACAATCGTTAACATCCGATGTTACACACATTTCTATTAAATAGAATAAATGATAAACTTTTAATTGTACCTCCGAGGCGCAAGTGCTTTTCAATTATATAACCATTATACAAAAGAAAGATTCAAATCTCAAACTTTTCAAGATTCGAATTTTCTACTTATATATATCATATACGTAACTGTAGAAAATAATGAAACATTAATGAAAATGATGAATTAATATTACTGGCGCATATCCCCAAGAGTATTGAAACTAATTCGGCAACACTCAATATCAAACGAACCAAATCATATAAGATTTGATTTCTCCCACTGACTAATTCCATCACGATGGAATCATAGAAGAATAATATTGAGTAAGAATCATATTCATTAAATAATCTTAGGACTAATTGCCATAAATTTATATGTTTGATCGTATCAAACATATTTGAACAATTCAAAGACTCATGATGAATTTTAAAGATACAGTTTCAAAACTTCAAATTGAATATATTTGAACCAGTCAAAATATTCTATTCGTGTTTCACCAGAAACATATTGAAAGTTATCGAACCATTCAAGACGTTCAATATGTATTCTTTTAGAAACACGTAACTAAGTCATGACAACTCATTAACTAAGTTACGAAGTAAAGAAAACTATCCATGGTAATTGATAATTCATTAAACTACATACATCCAATGTATTAGTTTAATAAATATATGGTCCAATGACGATCATTGGTTAAATGAGATTTAATAATATTAATACAATATTCATTAAATGGATAAGGATATGTGGTGTGATCTTGTATCAGACCATCATTTACCATACGGAATAAACATCTAATGTTTATATGATAAAAGCTCGTAAAACACTGTTCTAAGTTATTTAGTTAACCGAATATATTTCTTAATGTTTATCTCTTCGTTAATGACACTACTAGTCGTATTAAAGTATGTAACAACTTTTTAAAAAGAACAAGTAATTATCCAATAGTCACAAGTTCTGTTATCAAATATCAAAACAATCATTAAACATTATTTTAAATAACTAGACGAGAGATCTGATATCCAATATCTATAGTTGTCGTATTGTGAGAATCAATATTCTTTACACAACTATACATATCTCATTTCTTTAGCTTTATCATTTGCCTTCAGCTATTCACAAAAATTGTAAATAATTGATTAGCAAACTGTTTCAGACACATTACCTCTAAAGGTCACTAAAGCCAAGGAACGTCATTATTAGATAAATAAATACCTAATGGAGTTTTATTAATGCTAGTCAAGAATCTTAAGACATGAACTAATTCATATCAATTCTTACTGCAAAAGAAATTATTCTCTCTAGACTATTATATCCTAAAACGGATATCTTCTTAGATTACTTATCATGACTTAGTAACTAAGTCACAAACCATCTTGATTTTTCAAGAAAATCGGAAAAACAGTTCCCGAAGGTTTTGACTAATCTTACAATATCCAAGCCTGCTCTAAATCTAGAACCTATTCTAGAAATCTGCAACCATAAGGAAAGTCAGAAAAACATATACAAATAATATACATGCAGTGGATTAGATGTTTAATTCTATCGACAATATAGAATAAGGAAAACATAAGCGGTAATTTTCATAATATTACACACTGCTTTAGTTATGGATTCTTAACCAAGCAATGCCTCCCACTACTTTACATAATACTGTAATCCCCAACGGAAAATGGGAATCCAATAATTAAATTGAATTCCATAATGGGAAGTGGACCCCGAGAATATATTTCGACTCACAGCTTTGGCACGTTCTCGCCTACATATATTCACATGTAGACAACCCATTGTCAATCACACTCACCGTGACTCCTAATTTTGGTCCTGATCGTTTCTCGTTATGATAGCTTTGACACGTTCACAATGAGGCATACCAAGGCTTCACTTGTCAGTGACAAACTCAAGCTATCGATGTAGTCCTGACAGCTTTTGCATGTTCATGATTTCCACTTTCACTTGAATTTGTCTCTTATCATATAAGTTCTACCGGCGCAAATGAACTACCATCATCTATAACTGCACAGCTTTGGCAGGATACAACTACATCATCAGGAAATCATTTGCATCCATACTGACAAGGCGGAGCATGAAACAAGTATTCCTAATACTAATTACTTTAACGCCTTATTTAAGAGGGGATATTCCTAATGAAGGTTTTAATCTACATCAAATGCAGATTTATAATCTAGATCAATTTCTCAATAGTTTAATTCTACATGGGAAAGCATAACTTAACTTAACCATTAAATATGTGTTAGGTTTTCCGTTAACGTAGAACCGAAAAGTTAAGAAACATCTAAATTACATGCATATGCAAATATCAAAATTGGATTATATATCATATATCAAGCATGAAAAATATAATGGATGAAGGATCAGACCTACTCTGATACCATTTTTGTTGGAGTTTTAGTGTGGGTGCAACGGAAGCTCGTGGCTCGGGCGAAATTGTAACTTTAAAAACTTTTAAAATTACCAAATAAATTATTCAATATCCAATATGAATAATTCATTCATATTTCACCTAAATATTTTTATTCGATATCAAATAATGACATAAATAGGTTAGAAACATCGCAAAACTTTTACGAAAATATTTTTCCGCAAAATGACATAAAATATGTTTTTGTCTGAACCGATCAACCAATACACATGAGGGCTGCCCAAGTTAGCCCCAATAGTACTTGGGCAGTTCATGGGCCGCCCAAACAGTGACCAATTCAATATTTTCACAACGGACACCAGGTTAGCCCGAAACTCACCCGGTAACGCCGTTTTTCGCTATTTTCGTATATATCAACTCCGAAAAAATTTCCGGCAATTGTTCCACTGCCCCAAACACATCCAATAAATTTATACAACATAATTTTCATCACCAAAATCACAGAAAATCCAGATCTGATTTGGTAACCAAAAATATTATTTTTCATGCTTTAAATCCAATTTTCTCAACATTAACACCAACCAAAGCCACCACCTATGAAGAACTCAAGAATAAATCTAGGAGTTACAAGAGTGGTCATAACACTCTAGAATGGCAACAAGTTATCAAATGATAAAATTGAATCAATATTACACTAATATCATCCAATCAAACTTCACACATGCATCTTGCCTCAAATCCATCTTCCAAATCAAAAAGCCCCAAAATATAAGAAATAAAGAAACCCTAGAACTATTATAGATATTCAAGAATAAGAAACAAGCTTTCTAAGTTTAAGATTATTGAAGATTACCTTCAAATCTTGTAATTTCCTTAAACTTTTTCTTGAATTTCTTCTCTTTTTCCCTTGTATCTTCAAGAAAATTTTGGGAACTATTTTTGGAGATAAGTTCGGCCATGGGAGCTTGATTCAAGAGAAAACAAAATTTTTAACTTTAAATTGTAAGCCAAAACCGACTTAGGGTGTTTAAAGATGGGTATTTTGGTCATTTGGTCAATTAATCTAATTAATTAATAATAATAACTTTTAAGTTAACAAATCCAATTTGTAAACTTTAAGCTTAATAAAATCATGCCACATGTAACCAATAATAATCAAACATATTGCATAACAATTATGTAATATTGGAATAATTTAATTATCTAGATATTTAACATTTAAATACCTAAATAATTAATTAATGTGATTATTATTATATATGTATTTTTATTTACATTAAATAAAAACTACATATATTAATGACATGTGTCAAAATCTCATTTGACAATTAATTAATATGTATCAAATCAAATTTTGTATCAAATACAAATACACATTAATTATCAAATGACTGAAATGCCTCTAATGCATGTATTTTCGTTTAACCGATTAAACAATTCGAATTAACTCATTTAATCAGGTGAAGTATTATGAATAATCTATATTATTCATAACGCGTTGCCCAAGTGCTCAATGAGTACACTTCATATTGTGGGACTCTCTAAGTTTAGGTTTATCCGTCACGAAATCCAATTTCGTGTCCATAATTCACCCACTCATAAATTATGACGACCACATATAATCTAGCTAAACTATGTAAGTCGAGGTTATTACATACGTATAATCCCTCTGTCACAGGCTATTAATATTATACCGGGGATATAGATAAGAACGTCAAATCCCTAAGGTATAATATAATCGACTTTTAATTTTACGATCTTTAAATAACACTCAGAACTTGCTTCTGAAGTATACCACGGCCATGGATTTACTAGATCGTAAATACGTATAAGATACTTATGCTCTGTACACAGGATTGACGGATTCTATCTGATACTCACAGGATATCATGAGTATCAGTCCACACCCAACGAACAGGCGGAGGTCTGATCTAAATAGATCGGTGACGTGACTGCCATCAAAGTGTGGAGGATGACTCATATATCCACAGTGGTAGCTCAAGTCGAAGGACCACTATGCTACTCGACTCGAGAAGATTCCTATTGACGTTGGTGTACCATCTATTAGAAAATATTCGATGAGTCATTCAGTGTTTATCAAATAAACACCTACATGTCTATACGAGTCTCCCAAGACTCATGGTTCATTGGGATAAACCATCAGACCAAGTCTCGATATACGATATGTACTGGTCTCAGCGGATTTTACTAACCGACCCGTGTCAGTAAATCTTGACCAGAAACTTTATTTGATAGTATACTTCTAGTAGTGACACTTCCCAATGTCAATTACTAACTAATTTGTAACTGCGCAGTATAAAATATATTATCGGGTCTTTGTCTAGTATATACATATCACTAAATCATATAGTTTCAATCTAATTGTAATTAGATCGAATATATATATAAAATCGAGAAGTATTACCATAAATAAGTAATATTATGGAAAAAGAAATTGTTTGTATTCATGAATCAGACATAAATACAATCCGGATTGGCACTCCGAGCATCAACCCTAACATTAAGTGTAATCACACATGTTAATATGCATGTTAAAACAGGCTTGCACGCTAAGATAAATGGATTGCCATTAAATTCCACTAATCTCATATGGCGATGTATGTGGCATCATGTATTTTGGGGTACTAATGTTGAGGTCGAAATACTTCTGATGTACTCTGATGGAATCCAGAGTGAGACTTCTCTGGAATAGGTCTAGATCGGACTAGATTCAATTAGGTGTTCCTCCACTCCGGAATGATATGACCTCGGAGTGACGTTACTTCATAGTAATGTCAATCCAGGGTCGGGGCCTAACTTCCTATAATATCCGAAATTTTTAAAATATTTTTGAAAGGTTCTCAGATCGAAGTTAAGATCTCGGAACGAGATGATATTGGAGAAAAAGTTTAACTGTTGAATAATATAATAGAATGCTTTAAAGTGGAGTTTCGTTGCATTGGAAATCTCATAATTTGAAAGAACCGGTTACGCAAAATTTTATATTTTTTACACGGGGAAAATTTGTTATTTTACCTATAAAATAGCAAATGAACTCTGATTGAGCTGATTCTTAGACCGTTGGACTCTTTTTTCCGAGACGAACAACTTTTGTATTGAATGTTTTTCGAAATTTATATTAGAAATGCCTCAAAAATATGAATTTCTAAGTAAGTATAATGTTAATGACCTATTTGTAATTTTGTGGGGGCTGTTTTATAATTTTGAGAAAATTTACCATAAATACCCTGAAGTTTTCAGAAATTATAAAATAATCAAAATCACCCACCCGACCCCTCACGCATGTCGTGAGAGGGAAGTAGGGCCGAAGGTCGGCGTTCGGTCGGCGCGATAGCCCAAATGGGAGCGTCCGGCCACCCTCAATCTAATGGTGGCCAACATCGGCCCTGAGGTGGCTGGAAAAGAGAAGAAGAATACACTCACCTCCGTATCCCGATCTCGGCTTGTCGTTTCAATTCACGGTGCATTCCACCTACCAAATTGAAACTCATAGAATGTACTAGAAAGATGTAGTGGCAATTTTATCAAATGGTGCTCGGTTTCTCACAAATCGAGGCAAAATAAAAATGTGAAAATTAATACTCATGCCTATGATTGCTCTTATTCGAATTCTATCAATTCCTACACATTCGTGGGAGCGTTAGGAGTCCGCTGGTGCCCTTGGAAGTTTGGTAAGATATCCCGATAAAAATCCATTATTTTGACATAGTTAGTGTATGTTTGGATGCTTTCGTAGATTAATGTATTGAAATTTATTGAGTTAATTAATTGAATATGTGCTATTGGTAAAATCCGAGTGATATCAGAATGAATTAGATCGATCAGATAAGTTATGCGAGTTTCCAATAAAATTTGATTTTGTGTATGTCAGTTATTTGATGAACATAATAATGGAGATGGTTTAGTTATGATGATATCTTAATATTTGAATAATTTTGGAAAATTTCAGAGGGCTCAGGATTCTTCTGTAGCATTTTCAGAAACTTTCTCGGAAGATTTTTCGAAAATGCGTAATTTAAAAATTTGAACTTGGTTGATTTGAAATAGCGTATAATAATGTAAAAAAAGGTATTAGACTTGTTTTGGGTGGAACGGGAAAAATCTAAAAAGTTTTGGATTCGTTCGTAATATTTTGGTTTTTTCGGGAGATTTTCTAAATTTATGTCAGAAACCAAATCTGATACTATGATTATATTTTATCAAGTATGTTAAGAATAATGAAGCTGAAATCATTGAAAACATATTTGATTTGGTCATTCTAGGAAGGCCATAAGTTTATGCTATTCAGTTAGTTTCTATGATTTGACGAGCCTAACCATATGTGTTTTGTGTTACAAATGAGGGAAGAGGAAGACAAGTAGTGGACCCCAGGTAAGTACCTCATCGTGGACTTGTCTTGCGTAAACATTGTATTAGAGCGGACTAATTGTAAAAATATGTTTGTATGGCTTAAACTAGTTCGTATAGTTAATGATTCTTAGAAGTACGAATTAAGGATTTCAGAAGCGGTATAGATGTTGGCTGAGTGATATAATGATAATGTGATATAAAATGTGGCATCCTATATATATGCGCGCGCGTGAGTATGTGTCTACATGACTTATAACGATTATAAAAATAGATAAAGTTTTATGTGTAATGGATTAGAAATTGGGACGTGACTACTAGGTCTAGATACTTAGTTTACATAAATGATTTTGAAAACTATGATGTCATAGCTATGAGTATCCCGGTGTTGGGAATCGGAATTTGATACAGTAGTTTGTAGTTGTTCTTTAAAGAGTATAGACGTTGACATATGTAGTCAAACTCCATATTGGGGTATGTGTGCCATTTGTGTATTTGATGTATGTTGATGATGATACGTTACTGTTTGACATACGACTGAGACTTTGATATGATATGTTTTGAAAACTCACTTTAGCATGTACACTGTCAGTTTGTGACTTAGATTTAAAGTTTAGTACGTTTTCAGATAAAGCCAAATTTTAGTACATTAATTTTGAAAATATTTTCAGAAGTATTTCCAAATAGACTTTAATTTTATTTTTAGGTCGAAACAGTTTTGATATGAGTATGGATCTAGTTGTATGAGATGTGTTGATATGTTTGATGGGGTGTGTGAGCATTTTGCTTCATGGATTTGCATATGGATGTGTTTATTGAATTGAGGCATGGGCTCACTTTATATGTATTGAATGACTGGGATGTCATTAGCTCATGGTTGACTATGGTTGATTGTGCTGACTTGAACATGAATGGTGACATTGTATTGCATTACATGACATACATAGTCATACATTTACTGTGATGATGCATATGCATTTACACATACCTAGAGAGACCATGTGCATATGGGCATATACAGATTCGGGACTATGGGGACGGCGATACGTAACACTTTTGGATCCCCAGCTACAGTTACCTTGGATGTCACATCCCTGAGTGCAGTTTCAGTGTCTTGGGGGACGATGAGACGTAATTTCCCAAGGCACTAGCGATTCTCAGATAGGTGTGCGGGGGACGGTGAGACGTACGCTAGCATACAACAGCTTTTCATAGAGACTCTTCAGATGGGTGTGGAGGAAGGGGGGACAGCGAGACATAATGACCCCATACGCCAGTTTTTCACATAGATTTTTCATATAGGATTTAGGAGGACGACAATACGTAACGCCTTTAAATACTAAGTTTTCACAAAGATTTTCCAAAATTTTTCATATAAAAAGGAATTTTAGAGATTTATCAATAATTGACTTCAAATACAGAGAAATGATTTTCAAATAATTTTGAAGATTTTTAACCACAAGAGGTCTTCAATGATTTATGAAGGGTTTCACAGTTTTCCAAAGCATGGAAAATTCTTGATTTTACAACGATGATGGTTTTAGATATGATTTCATTACTTTTACAGAGTTTTCACAATGATGTTTTCATTATGATGGAATAATTTTATGAAGAGTTTATTTCCAACAGATGAGTTTTCTTAATTTATAAAACCTTACAAGTTTCAAAAATTATTTTAAAACTTCATGTTTTTCAAACATAGAGATATCATATTTTACACATGTACGTGCCAAATTTGGGCCATTGGAAAACTGTCTTTCCATTCGAAACCAATGTCAGATAAGGCCCATAGACAAGAGATGCTGAATATCGGAAAGCCCAAGGTAAAGCCCAACAAAACCCTTATTCCACTGGCGAATAAATGATTCATACATAAAGACAAATCTGTACCAAACATTTCCCACTTACCCTAAACATAATCATACTGCTCCACTTGATCACTAAATAAATATATCTTAGCATATAATGGACTTATGCCAGCTGCAAAAGTCCCATCTTCATCTATAAATTACAACACAATTCGAGAAACGGGGGAGGGGCAAGCCTGACTTCTCTCTTACAGCTTCTGCTCTCTGACACAAGCTCTCAGAGCTTCACATTTCTTAAACACTTCATTCCGCCTCACGGCCACCCAAAGAAGGTCATGGTAATAGTAAGCTTTGCTTTCACATTTTACACATTTACTGCTCATTTCATACTACTGACTTGGGCGTCGGAGTGCCCCCGGCACCCACCACACCGGTGGGTAGTCTGCTCCCGCTCACTCTACCTTTGTCTTGCAGGATCGCTGATGCCCCCAACCTACAAATTCTGATTGTGGACCTCGGTCGAATTCCAGCGTCCACAATTTGGCGCCCACCGTGGGGCCTTAGCGATTCATAGTAAGCAAAGACCATTCAGTCTACAATCCTTACAAACACAACTATCTTCGTGCAACAGACAGACACCATCTGTGATGGCACAATTAGCCACTCTGCAAAACAATTACAATCAATGGAAGCCACTTAAAGGCATGATGCTACAACTCATTTCAACTATCTTATCAACCCAATTTCTTAGAAGCATTCGAGGATATGGCAAATGGAAGTTCACCATCAGACGACCATCCACTTAGTCACTAAAAAAGAAATCATCACATTTCTTCAACAAACCTATCACGATGAGACATATCTTCCATGTGAATGGAAGTGTTGGAGTAATCCTCTCCAGTCTACTTGGAGTCAAACTGCCAATAAAAAAAAAACCGAATCGAGACAACATCACAACACTATTTCCCTACAAATCATCAGCTCCCAAAAGAATACCACCCGCCAGATCATTTTTTCAAATAAAAGTTGATTGTGGGGTTCACTCGACAAAGCCACATGAAAAGGGTAAGTGGTCCATTAGACAAAGAACCGTGCATAGGCCAAGTCACATGGGATCCAACTTTATTAACAGTAATCGAGTCCCATTCGACACTACAAAATAAGTAAAGTGGAAATAATATCCCACTTTATTCCATCCCTCAAGAATCATCTCATATGCATAAACATCATGCACCTACAAAAGATGTAAGCTCATATTCCATCACATTTAAAAACCACACTACACTCCTTCATGCAGAAAGAGACAAACCAAGCATGACCCGACCAACATACACGAAAAATAGCCCATACCACCACATACGCACTATACTACTCATGTGACTCGCCCGTTTGAAGGATGTTGAGAAAACTGAAGAATGAAAGTTCTTGCGAGCACACGATCCTTAGCTGGAGTTGTAGACTCTTCAATTCATGAATGAAGCTAAAACGAGAAGAAAGAGGACACCAAACTACCAAATCTTATGCTAAATGAATGTCAAAATGCCACACTACAAAAAGCCCAAACCTCCCGTGCAAAAATATTGTCTCACATCGCTTGGGAAGTTACTGTCAAACAAGTCACTCACAAGGAAACGTTGCCTACTCATACTGCCATACTACATAAAAAAAAAAAAAAAAAAAAAAACAACTTTTGGTGGCCCACTAACATATAAGTTGTCGCGTGAAAAACAAGAAAGGAAGGTTTAATTGAATTTCCCTTTATAAGTTGTCGCGTGAAAACAAGACAAAGCCACTGAAATAGTCATATGCTCACATTCGACCCAAGGCTATACTGGCCCATTACCGTACTTTCAGCCCATTAGAGAAGACCATGCAACAAAGCCACAAGACTTCAAAACAGCTTCATGTCGAATGGCGCAAATAAAGGCTTGGCAATGAGTAAATGGTCATTCGACAATATAAAAATATAAGTTTGACACTTGGAGAATATGCAATTCAACGAGACTAATGTGCAAGCTTGGCATTAGGCAAATGTATCTCACAAAAGGAAACGAATAAAAGTTAGGCACTAAGGTGTGAAAGGTCCACTCAACACAACCCAATAATTGTCAAGTAGAGCTCATTCTTTGTTATAAAATATTTTAATTTCAAGAGCACTTGTAGTATCATCTCATATTGTCCAAATCGACATATGTAAGATAATAAAATGTCTTGTACATTCAATACCCACACAACAAGTTGGATGACCATCGACCGACGGTTCATAGAAAGATTGTCATACAAAGAGGTGAATGACCATCAACTCCAGGCTACATGGAAAATTCCAATCTCTTCCAGACTACTTGGAATGATCGCCAACTCCTTCAAACTAAATCAAAGGTTAGTCATCATCTCCATGCTACTTTGATTTAATATTGCCAACTCCATACTTCATAGGGAATCTTTTATATGCCTAGTAGAATGAAGAACCCCCTTAGATCTCTTTTAGATCCAATAGACCAACCTTTAGGTAGTATGGAAATTATATATGACTTTCATCAAAGTTAATTCTATTGTAGTATCAATGACGTTATTCAAGTATTGTATAATTAGTAATCACATTGATAAGCCTTCATCTCTTCCATACTACGTATGAGGATAATCAGCTCCACACTACGTATGGAGATTATCATCCTCTAGACTATATGGATGGATTTCCATAAACTCTAGAAAGCATTGGAGAACACCTTTCATCAAGTCCATTCGACAGGTCCAGTCGACAGTAGTCTCATAGGAGAGTGAGGAGTGATGACTTTCATCATGTTCATTCAATTGTAGCATCCTAAACCTTCTTCATGTCTAGTATAGTGAGTAATGACTTCCTTGGACTTCCACCAAGTCCATTCGACCGTAGTCTCATAAACCATCATCAGGAGAATGAGTGGTGACCTTCATGGACCTTTGTCAGGTCCTTTCGACAATAGCATCATAGATTGGTAGAATGAAGATTCATTTAGTTATTTCATTAAGTTCATTCGACCATAGGCTTCATGGACCTTCATCAGGTCTAGTAGAATGGTGATTCTCATAGACATGCATTATTTTCATTCGACCGCATCTCAGGGACCTTTGTCATTTCCATTCGACAGTAGTATCAGAGATTGTAGAATGAAGATTCATTTATACCTTCCATCAGGTTCATTCGACCGTAGTCTCCTGACCTTCATCAGGTCAGGTAGAATGAAGATTCACAAGGACATTCATCATGTTCATTCGACCATAGCTCTTTGGAAAGTCCATTTATAAAGTCCATTCGACCGTAGTCTCGTAGAATGGAGGCGACATTGATGGCTTTCATCAAGTTTATCTATTGTGGTCTCATGAACCTTCATCAGGTCTAGGAGAGTGAGTGATGAATTCTTTGAACTTTCATAAATTTCATTCGACCGTAGTCTCATAAATCCTCATCAATTGAATGAGTAATAACCTTGACATCAAGTCCATGCGACATGTCCATTCGACAGTAGTCTCGTGACCTTCATCAGGTCTTGTAGTATGAAGATTCATATAGATACTCATTAGATTCATTCGACTTTACCTTATAGACTTTCATCAGGTCCATTTGATAGTCCATTGGACGGTAGTGTCATGGACTTTCATCAAGTCAGTCTGTCTCAATCGACATCTACATAAGTGTAGCTTGGGATTTATTGTGGATTTCATACGTGTGTAGCTTGAAATTTGATATCTTTCCCAATCGACATCTACATAAGTGTAGCTTGGGATTTATTGTGGATTTCATACGTGTGTAGCTTGAAATTTGATATCTTTCCCAATCGACATCTACATAAGTGTAGCTTGGGATTTATTGTGGATTTCATGCGTGTGTAGCTTGATACTTGATGTCTTTCCCAATCGACATCTACATGAGTGTAGCTTGGGATTTATTGAGGATTTTATGCATGTATGGCTTGATATTTGATGTCTTTCCCAATCGACATCTACATAAGTGTAGCTTGGGATTTATTGAGGATTTTATGCATGTATGGCTTGATGCTTGATGTTTTTCCCAATCGACATCTACATATGTAGCTCGGGAATTGTTGTAGATACCACATATAGTTATGACTTGAGACTTGATGTTCATCGCAGTCTACATCTACAAGCCTATATCTTGGAACTTGTTGATGAACTCATTCGACAATATACCCATTGTCCTGACCTTCATCTGGTTCAGAGGACTGGGGACATTCCCCATTGACTCATGTAGAGTCAAGTTGAAGACCTGGGCTTCATCTGGTCCAGAAGACATTGTAAACTCCTCTGGTCTTTGACTAGTAGTATGGAGATTATCCTGAACCTTCGTCTGGTTCAGTCGACTGGGAACATTCCCCATGGCTCAAGTAGAGTCAATATATGACCTTCAACTGGTCTAGAATAATTTGAAGACTCCTCTGGTCCTTGACCAGTAGTATGGAGATTATCCTGAACCTTCGTTTGGTTCAGTCGACTGGGAACATTCCCCATGGCTCAAGTAGAGTCAATATATGACCTTCAACTGGTCTAGAATAATTTGAAGACTCCTCTGGTCCTTGACCAGTAGTCTGGAGATATCCTGACCTTCATCTGGTTCAGTCGACTGGGAACATTCCCCATTGGCTCATGTAGAGTCAAGTTGAAGACCTGGCCTTCATCTGGTCAGACGACATTGTAGATTCCCCTGGTCCTTTGACCCGTAGTATGGGGATTATCCTGACATTCATCTGGATCAGTCGACTGGGGACATCCCCCATGGCTCAAGTAGAGTCAATATATGACCTTCAACTGGTCTAGAATAATTTGAAGACTCCTCTGGTCCTTGACCAGTAGTATGGAGATATTCTGACCTTCATCTGGTTCAGTCGACTGGGAACATTCCCCATTGGCTCATGTAGAGTCAAGTTGAAGACCTGGCCTTCATCTGGTCAGACGACATTGTATATTCCCCTGGTCCTTTGACCCGTAGTATGGGGATTATCCTGACATTCATCTGGATCAGTCGACTGGGGACATCCCCCATGGCTCATAAAGAGTCAATTGATTATCCTGATCATCATCTGAATCAGTCGACTGGGGACATCTCCCATGGCTCATAAAGAGTCAATTGATTATCCTGACATTCATCTGGATCAGTCGACTGGGGACATCCCCCATGGATCATAAAGAGTCAACATATGACCTTCATCTGGTCTATAAAAATTTGAAGACTCCTCTGGTCCTTGGCCAGTAGTATGGAGATTATCCTGACCTTCGTCTTATGGTTCAGTCGACTAGGAACAATTCCCCATGACTCTTGTCGAGTCAAGTGTAACTCCTGAACCTACATTTGGTTCAGTCGACAAGGGACATTCCCCTGACTCATGTCGAGTCAAGTAAACTCCTGAACCACCGTTTGGTTCAGTCGACAAGGGACATTCCCCTGGACTCATGTCGAGTCAGGTAAACCCCTGAACCACCGTTTGGTTCAGTCGACAAGGGACATTCCCCTGGACTCATGTCGAGTCAAGTAAACTCCTGAACCACCGTTTGGTTCAGTCGACAAGGGACATTCCCCTGGACTCATGTCGAGTCAAGTAAACCCCTGAACCACCGTTTGGTTCAGTCGACAAGGGACATTCCCCTGGACTCATGTCGAGTCAAGTAAATTCCTGAACCACCGTTTGGTTCAGTCAACAAGGGACATTCCCCTGGACTCATGTCGAGTCAAGTAAACTCCTGAACCACCGTTTGGTTCAGTCGACAAGGGACATTCCCCTGGACTCATGTCGAGTCAAGTAAACTCCTGAACCACCGTTTGGTTCAGTCGACAAGGGACATTCCCCTGACTCATGTCGAGTCAAGTAAACTCCTGAACCACCGTTTGGTTCAGTCGACAAGGGACATTCCCCTGGACTCATGTCGAGTCAAGTAAACCCCTGAACCACCGTTTGGTTCAGTCGACAAGGACATTCCCCTGGACTCATGTCGAGTCAAGTAAACTCCTGAACCACCGTTTGGTTCAGTCGACAAGGGACATTCCCCTGGACTCATGTCGAGTCAAGTAAACTCCTGAACCACCGTTTGATTCAGTCAACAAGGGACATTCCCCTGGACTCATGTCGAGTCAAAGCATAATCCTGACCATCGTCAGGTTCAGTCGATTGGGAACATTCCCCACGAATCATGCCGAGTCAAGTTGAAGACCTGGACTTCCTCTGTCCAGTTTACACTTATCGTATGGAATATACTCCTTAACCGTATTATGGTTCAGTCGACTGGGGACATTCCCCATGGCTTGTGTCAAGCCAAGTTGAAGACTTGGACTACTCATAAACCATGCATTGAATTCATTCTGTCGTATGAAACATGAACTAGTACATTCTTGACTGGTACTCTTACATCTTGTTCTATTCGACATATATTGAAATACTCTCCAAGTCAAGGACTTCTTGACTTAGAGAGTAGGGGACAAACTGTACGTGCCAAATTTGGGCCATGGGCAAAACTGTCTTTCCATTCGAAACCAATGTCAGATAAGGCCCATAGACAGAGATGCTGAATATCGGAAAGCCCAAGGTAAAGCCCAACAAAACCCTTATTCCACTTGCGAATAAATGATTCATACATAAAGACAAATCTGTACCAAACATTTCCCACTTACCCTAAACATAATCATACTGCTCCACTTTGATCACTAAATAAATATATCTTAGCATATAATGGACTTATGCCAGCTGCAAAAGTCATCCATCTTCATCTATAAATTACAACACAATTCGAGAAACGGGGGAGGGGCAAGCCTGACTTCTCTCTTACAGCTTCTGCTCTCTGACACAAGCTCTCAGAGCTTCACATTTCTTAAACACTTCATTCCGCCCTCACGGCCACCCAAAGAAGGTCATGGTAATAGTAAGCTTTGCTTTCACATTTTACACATTTACTGCTCATTTCATACTACTGACTTGGGCGTCGGAGTGCCCCCGGCACCCACCACACCGGTGGGTAGTCTGCTCCCGCTCACTCTACCTTTGTCTTGCAGGATCGCTGATGCCCCCAACCTACAAATTCTGATTGTGGACCTCGGTCGAATTCCAGCGTCCACAACACACAGCTTGTCCCACAGGGCCAGGTACAGTTGTCCCCTATCTTGATACGACCCCATGATATGGACCATGTATAATTAACCCCATGTCCGGTGGAGGTATCTTCATGGATATAGACTTTCTAGATTCAGTGTATGTATGATGTGGATGTGGACGATGTATATGGATATTGTTGGACAATTATGACCAATAGCATCACTATTTGTACAGAACATGGTGTTGTTGTACAAATTAACTATGTGACAAAGGAAATTGCTCTTTTATCAATTGTAATTGGATTACCGGGATATATAAATGATAAAAATCCATATGATTAGTACCGGATTAATAAGATATGAGACAATATTAATCCACGTAAGGTTTAATAATTAAATATCTCTAGTCGTAGTATTATCGAGATTGGACATCGATAATGCGGAATAGGCTAGTATTACACTTGTGCGTGTTATGGAAGCGTAACGACATAGTTCTCATATATTTGGGTATTGGATACTCATGCAAGTGTAATAGGAGGTTCTGTTTACCGATGGTACGGAAACAGCTTCGCTCTAGATAGACCCCTCGGAATCCTATTGGTATTATGACTATGTGTCTATGGGAATCCGAATCAGAGTAGGTATATTTGGTCTTAACTTGAGACTTGCATCGCTAATACTTGCGATAATCAGTATACTTTGGTTTTGGTCGTCTGAGGCTTTAACAGGTTCTGTGTACGCCTTTTCTGGGTATACTGAGAATCGTAGTGTATTGGGTGTGATGTCAAGATGGAAGTATCACTTTAGTCATATGGAGATGATGATCACGTAGGATACAGAACTGGTACTTTTAAGTACTGTAGTTATCGGGATAATATGACTAGGTCATGATTATCCGATTATAGAGACTAGTTACCAGAGATCCGATATATGCTTCGTACGGGGCAGACACAATTCCAGCCCTAGGCCTAGCATGTGACATTCGATACTGGATCGTAATACGCAATACTACGTATACTACGTCTGCCAAAGATTATGTATTCCTTTAAAGAATATTTCTGGAGTATTGGGTAGGCACGGTGCTTTGCTAGAAGCCAACCATGTCTTGTAAATCGGAAAGAACATGGTACCAGATACGCACGTATTCGGATAGTCCGATGACCGTATTTACTGCCAACATATCCAGGGATCTCTTGGGTTGCCTTCCAAAGATTCACCGATGATATTTGACTCGAACAATATTAATCTGGGATTAATTAAGAGAGAGAAAATTAATCTAGGATTAATTACAGTAAGAATTAATCTGGGATTAATTCGACTAGAAGAGAGAGAACGCGATTAATTTGGAATTAATCGGCAAAGTAAATTTAATAGTTAAATTGGATTTTACTATTAATTTATTTATTTGGGCTAAGATAATATATTGGATATATTAAATGAAATTAGATTTCAAAGCGGAATTAAATTGGATTTTAATTCTAGCGAACGAATTAATTTAGAATTAATTCGCAAGCGACTTTCGTAATAATTTTACTAGGCATTATTATTTAATTAAATTAGATTTAATTAAGTCGCAAGGGTAAATTCATTTAATACGGAATTAAACGAACCCGAGCCCGAGCAAAGTTGCATGTTGGATTGTCATACTTAAATTTGGAATTTGAAGTGGGGCCCACCAACTTACATCAATGTGTTTGACACTTGATGGAATTTGGTGATTGGTTGAGTGAAAGCTTGGGATTGCTTTTTCTTCACTCAAACCAATTCAACACACAAACTTTGTTTATAAAAGCAAGTCAAACTTTGGAAGTGAGGTGTGGTTACTACTCACAACATTCAATTTATTTCTTCTTCCTCATGAAGCCGTGAGCTTCTCTCCCTCTCCCATGGATTTTGTTGCAAAATTCAAGCATGCTAGCACATTAATGAGTCAAATGAAGGTGATATGGAGACTCACCCATGAGTTTGGAACAACTAAGAGAGCTTGGAGCTTCCATCATCCAAGAAAAAGTTTTAAACTCAACCGATCAATGTAAGTCCTCCGTAACTTATTTTTGATTTTATTCACACACGAATCACTCTTAGAGATCACGTGGCATGTCTAGAACATTAAAAATGGTATCAGAGCGAGATCTAAGATTTATTTAATTTCTAGGGTTCATGACTTTAAATTTGGGTATTTTTGCTTGGAGCATGAAAATGCGAAATTGGATGTTTGGTTGATGTTGGATGATGATTACTTAGAGTTGTGCATCATTGGATTTGTGTAAAATTGATTAGATTAATTTTCCCTAAATCCTTATGTTGGCTTAATTGAACCTTAGATGAACTCATGGTGGATTTTTAAAATTTGACATATTGGATGTGTTGATGGCATGATAAAAATATTGAATGTTGATTTAAATTGGATTGAAATCATATTGAATGATTTTTTTATTGCCTTGGCCGTGAGTTATGCATGTTGTTGGAGAATTGATTTTGCCCCAATTTTGTGTTGGACATGAATTTGGGAATTAGGCATGATTAATTAGATTAAATTGATGTTTTGGAAACATTAGGTTAATTAATTAATTATGGTGATTGCACTTTAATTGAATTAATATGTAATTTGGAATGTTGTATTAATTTAATTATTGTAATTGGGCTTAATGGGCTTGGTTGGGCCAAGTTTGGTTTTGGTCAATTGGGTTGGATCCAATTGGGCCTAAACCATTTCCATAAAGTCCAAAGTATGACATTGGGCCTTTAATAATTAATTGGGCCTAATGGGCCAAAATTGATTTTATGGCATATGGTGATTCCTATTGGGCCTAGGCATTATGGGTTAGATCCATTTTGGCCAAAAGCCTAAGCCTAAAGAATTAATTAAAAGCCCATTGGACTTTAAGTAAAAAGTATTGGATACTAATTGGGCCTTTGAGACCCATGTAGATTGGATTTGGAATCCAAGTCTAAAAGACACTTTTAAAAGTGTAATTATTTAATTTGGAATTAAATATGAATTAGTATTGAATATAATTTAAATTGGATTTAAAATTGTAGTTCGATATAATTCAATAATAAGTACTTTGAGTATTTATTCTTAAACGAGTTGGACTCGCGCAAATCAAATCGTTGTTTGAACATTGGATGGTCATTTAATTCAAAGATTAATTAATTGGATTAGATTGATTGAATAACATGCTTTGTGTGAATACTTGGATGTATGAATGAATAATGTATATCAGATGGATATTAGAAGGGTGAGGGCAATTTTGGAAATTATTGTAATAAATTTAGAATTTATTAAATTGGACCTGCGTTTCCAGCCTATTATCTCTATTCTCTTTGTATTTCTCTTCTCACCAATTCCCCTCAATGTAAATGAGGTTTCTTTAGAAGTATTATGTAATTGGGTAGAAGTATGAATAATGCTAGCGGAAGAGAGGAAATAGAGAGAATTTGTTCTAGGAACAAAATTTGTTATATATCCATCCGAATATCATTATTATTTTATTCGTGCCTTATTATGCTTTTAGAATACATGCTTAAGGGTGTATGATGAGACCTAATTAAAGATAATAAATTGGTTGCCAAATCGCGACAAAAACCCTCATTTTATATTAAGCGTTTTTCATTCTATTGAGTGATTCGCTCTCAAGATCCAAGATTGGCATTGGTTTGTTGGCTAAAGTCAAGACCTTTGTCCATCGCGGATGTTTTTGAATCACAAAAGCTTTGTTCCATATCGTACGTCTTGGGCAAGTTGTGATTTTTTGGCCAAAGTCAATGTCACTTCTTGTTCATCGACCTCGATTATGAAGCTTTCCCACTGTCAATGGGTCACGCTTAACTGGTTTCATTAAGCTTGTTGAGCCAAAGCCAAGACTTAGTTGATTCAGAGGAAAAAGATTAGGGAATATATTGGATATATTGGCATATATTGGATATATGTTTCGGACTTGGAGGTCCACCTACTGGATATAGGAATTGGATGAGATCCAATTGATCTTAGAGATCTACCTAGTTAAGTTTCATACAACTTGTTGGCCAAAGTCAAGGTTGTGTGTTATTTAACGGGATCCTAGCCTACTAGGAAACTAGGTTTCCCGAGTACTCCACAGAGGGTTAGAGGCTCGCCGAAAAATAGTGGGAGACAAGTATTAAATTTACACTTTCGTTTAAATATTTTCCAATACGCGCTCATTTCATTTTTTGTCATTAATTATTTATAAATATATTAGTTGGACTAATATTCAATTGTTGTTTTAATTGAACAGTTAGACTGTATTCAAACTACTTCATTTATAGTTGGTTATATAGTTAGACTATAGTAATCATTACATCTGATTGTACTCGAAATCCTTGATTGGATAGTTGGACTATAGCAATCATTATAATTGGAAAGATTAGCTTTAAAGGACATAATCTTAAGTGAAAAATGTCTTTTACGGCTTTAATTTTCATATTGGGAAATGAATCTCAGGATAGTCCTGGGAGTTGAGAAGTTACTCTATTTGATAGAGCGACCTCTCGGGCCTAAGCCTGGAGTTGAGAAAATAGTAGAGCATGAGCTTTGGAAGACTCATCGTGATGATAACTTTAGTGCTCAATCCGTTATGCTTACCGCAAAGACTCCTTAATTTCGTCGTCAAAACTAAGGATTAGATCCTTATACCATGATGTTGAAATTAAAGGAGCTTCATAGATATATTCTTAGATCTTAGAAGTATTAATTGCAAAAGAAAACTCTTGGAGAGTTAATGGCTATGCTCAAGGAGACAGAGCCAGAGCTTACAAAAGGGCAAGAAGCGCAAGACGCATCTTACTTCTACATCCCAGAAGGTCAAGGCTTGGCCCAAGGCTTCTAGGGATGTGAAAAGGGGCAAAGGAAAAATCGTCACAGTCTTCTGGGAAGACAAAGGACATATATCCCAAGATGTCTACCTAAACTATGACAAACAGGGTCACTGAAAGCGTGACTGCCGTATGGAGAAGACAGACATGAAGGAAGTGAAGGCGGGGCAATGCTTCGGCTTCAAATGTGTTTGTTATAAATATGTCCACTACTAGTTTTAAAATTGGATTTTTGATACTGGATGTGGCACATAAATATATGTACTGATGTGCAGGATCTGCTGATGAGCAGGATACTGGCTTCAGATGAGATCGACCTATGAGTCGGAAACAAGACATGAGTCGTTGTTTTGGCCGTAGAAACCTAAGTTTTGGAACTGCCCTTTGGGCATGTACTTAAATTATGAGACTGTTATAATGTATCTAGTTTGACTAGGAACATTATCTCTGTATCTAGTTTAACCCGTTGCGGGTATACCTTTATATTCTAAAACACTAAATGTTTTGTTTATAAAGATGATATTGAGATAAACACATTAGATGTGAATAACAATATTTATATTTAGAATATAAATGAATCTCAAACATATAATATGACAAACAAAAGCTCAAACTGAATAAATCTGTTAAGACTTAAAAGTGGCATTGTTGTCTGGGACACATTAACAAGACTCGTATATCCACACTTTCGAAGAGTGGATACTAGGACGGATTTGATTCCAATTCAAATGATGTCTACGAATCTAGTTTATTAGGCAAAATGCCTAAAACACCTTTTACTTGGTAAAAGTGCAAATGCCACCGATCTGTTAGCCCTCGTTCATAGTGACATAAGTGGGCCCATGTCTAGCTAGGCTAGAGGTGGATATGAATACTTCGTAACCTTTATGGATGTGGCATCGCGTTACGGTTATGTGTATCTTATGAAACACAAGTAAGGAAATTTTGAGTAATTCAAAGAGTTTCGACACGAAGTAAGAAAACAGACCGGTAAAAGTATTAAAAACATTATGGTCAGACCATAATGTAAAATACTTAAACATATGAGTTTCAAGATTACTTGAAAGAGTATGATATTCTTTCACATTGGACTCCTCCCGGAACACCTCAATTTGACGGTGTGTCCGAATAGAGAAACCGAACTTTGTTGGACATGGTAAGGTTAATCATGAGTCGCTCTGAGCTACCAATTTTCTTCTGAGGATACACATTAAACAGTGCAATACTTATTTTGAATAAGGTTCCATGAAAATCTGTTAGACAGACTTAATATTAGATATGAACAGGAAAGAAACCAAGTTTCTCATTCCTGAAGATTTGGGAATGCTGGGCATACGCTAAATGTTTGGATGGTACCAAACTAGAACCCAAATCAGATAAGTGTCTATTTGTAGGTTGTCCTAGGGAAACCAAAGTATAGTACTTATACAACTCTCAAGAGAACAATGTAATTGTTGCTCTCCATGCGGCTTTCCTAAGAGGAATTCCTATATGCAATGATAAGTGGGAGGAAAGTAAAACTCGATGAAAATCAGAGTAATACTGTTCCAGGCACCGAGTCCTCAAGGAACACCAATAGTTCATCAGGGATGAAACTGTACCAATAATCTTCGAATATACAAGAACCGCGTAGGTCGGAGAAAGTCAGAAAACAACCTGAGAGGTATGAGTTTCTGATCTCACCTCATGTAGATATCAATCTTATTGAGGAAGACGAATCGGCTACGTATGAGGAAGTGATACAAGGTATCGACTCATTTTATGGCAAAGTGCCATGAAGTCCGAAATGGATTCTATGTATACCAACTAAGTTTGGACACTGGTTGATGTACCAGAAGGCATTGTGCCTATTGATACTAAATGTGTCTTCAAAGAAGACATACATGGATGGCAACATACAAATATACACAGCTAGGCTTGTACAGAAAGGGTATCGTCAACGACATAATGTCGACTACGATGAAATTTTTTCATTTGTTGCCATGATTAAATCCATTTGGATAATGCTTGCTAATGCTGCATATTTCATTTATGAAATATGGCACATGGACGTCAAAATCGCTTTCCTTAATGGAAACCTTTTGAAGGATGTTTATATGCAACATCCTGACGGTTTTGCCGTGCCAAAACATGCAAACAAGGTTTGCAAGTTAAATTGATCCATTTATGGATTGAAGCAAGCATAGTATTCTTGGGACCAATGTTTTGATGAGATCATAATGGTATATGATTTCATTCAAAACGAATATGATTATTGTGTATATAAGAAGGTTAGTGGGAGCGCACTGACAATGAATGTCCTATAAGTTGATGATGTATTGCTTCTTAGCAATAACATTCCCATAATATAATCGGTGAAAGATTGGCTTTCATTAAAATTCTCCATGGAATACCTGGGAGAAGCAGACTTTATTCTAGGAATAAAGATCTACTGGAATAGATCTAGAAAGCTGCTGACAACCCTCTCAGAGCTCGTACGTTTTTGAAATGTATGTGACCTGATGTCTCATATGCTTTGAGCATATGTAGACGCTATAAGTCCAATCCAAGTGATGGTCATTGGATTTATGTAAAGAACATCCTTGAGTATCTTGGACGAACTAAGGATGCTTTCTGGGAATATAGGGAAATGAGAACTTGAGGTGACTAGGTTCACCGCTGCAAGTTTCCAAAAACCGATAAAGATGACTTTAAGTCGAAATAAGGGTACATATTTAGTTTGAATAATGGAACATTGAGCTGGAAATCTTCCAAGCAAGATACTATTGTCGAATAAATAACAAAAGCGGAACATTGCTGCAGCTGAGGCAGCAAAAGAAGCATTTTGGATCTATATAATCCTAATTGGATTAGGTGTAGTTCTGTTAGCAGCTGAGCTGGGCTACAGCACAGGCTAAGGAATCGCGGTCTCATCAATGATCCAAATATATACTTCGACTATTTCATTTGATTCGTCAGATCATACATCGTGGCGATGTGATGATCGAATAAAATACATCAGATGATAGCATTGCAAATCCGCTGACGAAAACTGTTTCTCAGCAGAAATTTGAGCGACCCATACATAGTTCAGGTGTAGGACACTTGAGTGATTGGCTATAGGCCAAGTGGGAGATTGTTGGATAATTATGACCCATAGCATCAATATTTGTACAGAACATGGTGTTGTTGTACAAATTAACTATGTGACAAAGAAAATTACTCTTTTATCATTTGTAATTGGATTACCGGGATATATAAATGATAAAAGTCCATATGATTAGTACCAGATTAATAAGATATGAGACATTATTAATCCACGTAATGTTTAATCATTAAATATCCCTAGTCGTAGTATTATCGAGACTGTACATCGATAATGCGGAATAGGCTAGTATTACACTTGTGCATGTTATGGAAGCGTAACAGCATAGTTCTTATATATTTGGGTATTAGATACTCATGCAAGTGTAATATGAGGTTCTGTTCACCGATGGTACGGAAACAACTTCACTCTGGATAGACCCCTCAGAATCCCATTGGTATTATGACTATGTGTCTATGGGAATCCGAATCAGAGTAGGTATATTTGGTCTTAACTTGAGACTTGCATCGCTAATACTTGCGACAATCAGTATACTTTGGTTTTGGTTGTCTGATGCTTTAACAGGTTCTGTGTACGCCTTTCTGGGTATACTGAGAATCGTAGTGTATTGGGTGTGATGTCAAGATTGAAGTATCACTTTAGTCATATGGAGATGATGATCACGTAGGATACAGAACTAGTACTTTTAAGTACTGCAGTCATCGGGATAATATGACTAGGTCATGATTATCCGATTATAGAGACTAGTTACCAGAGATCCGATATATGCTTCGTACGGGGCAGACACAATTCCAGCCCTAGGCCTAGCATGTGACATTCGATACTGGATCGTAATACGCAATACTACGTATACTACGTCTGCCAAAGATTATATATTCCTTTAAAGAATATTTCTGGAGTATTGGGTAGGCACGGTGCTTTGCTAGAAGCCAACCATGTCTTGTAAATCGGAAAGAACGTGGTACCAGATACGCACGTATTCGGATAGTCAGATGACCGTATTTACTGCCAACATATCCAGGGATCTCTTGGGTTGCCTTCCAAAGATTCACCGATGATATTTGACTCGAACAATATTAATCTGGGATTAATTAAGAGAGAGAAAATTAATCTAGGATTAATTACAGTAAGAATTAATCTGGGATTAATTCGACTAGAAGAGAGAGAACGCGATTAATTTGGAATTAATCGGCAAAGTAAATTTAATAGTTAAATTGGATTTTACTATTTAATTTATTTATTTGGGCTAAGATAATATATTGGATATATTAAATGAAATTGGATTTCAAAGAGGAATTAAATTGGATTTTAATTCTAGCGAACGAATTAATTTAGAATTAATTCGCAAGCGACTTTCGTAATAATTTTACTAGGCATTATTATTTAATTAAATTAGATTTAATTAAGTCGCAATGGTAAATTCGTTTAATACGAAATTAAACGAACCCGGGCCCGAGCAAAGTTGCGTGTTGGATTGTCCGACTTAAATTTGGAATTTGAAGTGGGGCCCACCAACTTATATCAATTTGTTTGACACTTGATGGAATTTGGTGATTGGTTGAGTGAAAGCTTGGGATTGCTTTTTCTACACTCAAACCAATTCAACACACTAACTTTATTTATAAAAGCAAGTCAAACTTTGGAAGTGAGGTGTGGTTACTATTCACAGCATTCAATTTCTCTCTTCTTCCTCATGAAGCTGTGAGATTCTCTCCCTCTCCCATGGATTTTGTTGCAAAATTCAAGCATGCTAGCATATTAAAGAGTCAAATGAAGGTGATAGGGAGACTCACCCATGAGTTTGGAACAACTAAGAGAGCTTGAAGCTTCCATCATCCAAGAAAAAGTTTTGATCTCAACCGATCAATGTAAGTCCTCCGCAACTTATTTTTGATTTTATTCACACACGAATCACGCTTAGAGATCCCGTGACATGTCTATGACACTAACAAATATGGCTTATGCATGAATATAATTTCAAGTATTTCAGATTTCAGAGAAAGGCTTTCAATTTCAGTTTTCGGATTCAGTGACATGATCAGTGAGTCTTTATATAAGTTTAGTTACATTTGATTCTTAGTTGATGGATTAAATGATAGTATGCAATAAGTTATGTACTTTGTATGGTTTTGTATGTGAAGATGCATGCTAACTTGTATGTAAAAATATGGGTTGAGTGATGTTGTTTATCACATCTAGAATACAATTTATAAGGATTCTAGCGAATAAGATCAGATGTTGGAATCTTGCTTCACCATAGAGGTCCATGGTTTCAACAGATTGGCTTGTATTTATGGGAAAGTTAGTTGACGTGTGTGCATTCATCATAGAGGTGTTGGTTAAGAATTCTTATCCGACGACACTTATCTCATACCTATTTTAAAATAGGTAGTGAGTTATGTACGAGCATTGTATGTATAAACCATACATGTGACAGCTCGTTATAAGTCACTTCAGGTTTAAATGATAATGATGTTGTCAGTATATATATATAGCTACATTACGGACCATGGAGAGTAAGTATGCCGAAGATGTCATCTAGATCAATATGAGTGAGTTACCAGAACCTTGTATATATGGTTACCATATATGACTGAAAATTATAAAGTTTATTTATATCTACATATGTGTTTCATGTTCATGTTTATGATGGTTTACTTAAGGCGTGAGATACTTATTGAGTTTTATAACTCACACAACAATAGTTTGCTAGTTTTGCAGGTTATCAAAAAACTTGATGAGACAGTAGAGTTTCAGAGAAGACTTTGAAGACAACATATCACCCCAAATTCAATCAGAGATTGCCATAGAGTCATTATATAGTCATGGGCCAAGTTATAGGTTCTTACCACCATTGTTGTATTTGTATCACTTTATATATTGTACATACATGTTGAGCATGTTGTTTCTTAGTTATGAGTTGAGTTACAGGTCTGAGGCCATTTTGAATGTTGGATTGTGTTTGGTTGCATTAAATTGTAATTACAGGTCATCCAAAAGTGCTGGACTAGGTCCAGGTTGCATTTGAAATTGCCTATAAGCACTCAAACAATAGTATATACACCCAATATGGGATGAATTGGGTATATGACAAAATAATGCGAAATTAAAAGTTTTTCCAAATTTAAGCTACTTAATTAATAACTTTACCAATTAAGCTTAGAATACAACTTTCACAATTGATATAAACAATGATTAAAATGTCAAAAGTAATTATCAATGTCAATTTCACCAAAAATAAATTTTACTATGTGAATGCAAATATAATGTAAAACTTTCAATAAATAAAAGAGTTAGGGATAGAGAAATTTGATACCGTAATTTATAGTGGTTCGGTCTCAATGCCTATGTCAACTATTCTAAGTTGTGCTTGAAGCTTTCCACTATGTAAAATGACTCCACACTTTACACCAAGAGTTTTCTGAGGCTCACTCCCAAACCATTACAATAGATGCATTTGATCCAAGACTCCTATTGACCTTTACTAGATTTTTCTTCCAAGGCTCCCAACCTTTAAAATAAAAGATTTTCTTATAAGGCTTCTCTTAAACCTTTTACACAATTTCACCATTTTAAATATTCTCACTCACACAAGGGATTTCCACAACCCCAATTATTTGATATAAAAAGTTTTACAACATAACTTGAGTATTCACAAAAGATAAAAAAGATTTAAGTATAAGTGTTTACCCAAGTAAATCCAAGCTCACTAAATAATGATGAAGGTATAGTGTATGAGCTTTTTAAGATGAAGAGAGTGAATGATCCAGAAGATTTTGTTTCTCTATTTGTTTTTGCTTCGAATAAAATGTTGGAAGGTGTTAGAACTTGTCAAAACTTGGCAAAAATGAATTTTCGTCTCAATTTATAGTGAAAAGTAAAACAAGCTTTGTTTTAGAGCAGAGACCGGAGTGCCGGTGTCAGGGTCTGGTATGTCTGTCTGTAAATTCAAACGGCTATAAAAATATGATCGTTGAGCATTTAAACACATTACTTACAGGATTACTGACCGATATACCAGTTAGCTGACTGATATGGGGACAAGTATGATTCGTCCCGATTCCAGTAGCTATGCAAACTTCATACTGACCGGTATGGGAGACCGGTATGGAGTAGTCCGGTTTCAGAGTGTATGCAATTAGGTCATATAGATCGATACGTCGGTATCAGGGACCGGTATGCCCGTTCCATTACATAAAACATATTATTTGAAGATTGGAAATATTATGTATTGACCCTAATGTATCTATATGAATATGTATGAGTCTCTTAGAATACTTGAAATAACATCCCACTTACATTGAGAGCTTTAAGATATAAGACTTCATAAATGATATCTTCTTTAAGCTCAATCTTCACATCCATTTTGTTTCGTAGTCTTTTCGTTATGTTTTGCGAGTGTGTCGAAGTCGTAAGTGTTGCATCATCAAAATCCTTTATCAAGTACAATAGCGTTTACAATCTCTCCATATTTGATAATAAAAACCTTAAAAGTTGTAAACTTTGAGACTCTGAAACTTGTCGTCAATATAGCTCCCTCTCAACATGTGATATCCCCCATAATATGTGAGTGTTTAATAAACACTTAGAAGAAAACATATGCACACAATTGCTAGGGTCGAGGTTGCACAAGTTTCACAAGATAAATATCTATGAATATCTCCTCATTTGTCATTAGCAAAAAGAATGGAGAAGCAAATATAATTCATAAAAAGATATAAACCAACATGTGTAAATATCATTTAGAAGTTTCTCCCATTTTGCCATAAAATCCAATGTTCATGCATAAAATATTCATCAAAATCATTCAAGTTATACCAATATTCATGCATTTCATTATCAACCAAAAATGATCAATGGCAAGGCATAGTCAAGGCAAATAATCCAAAAGGATCACAAATATCATAAATATGCAATAAATCCAATGTGATATGAATTGTGATTAAAAAATATAATCAAAGTAAGAAATGTAGGCACATATTATAATTTTGCCTCAATTTTCAATTTTTGAGCATTTGAAATGATTTAAACAAATTATTAATTAACTCAATGAGTTTCATTAATGCTCAAATTATGAAATTAAGATCAAAAAATCCAACCAATAGCATGTTTCACAAATATGTAAAACCCATGTCAAAAATTTAAGCAACTCATATAAGATGGAGGAAACGGTAACAATATTTCTGTAAGCACGAATTTTATCTTTACCGTTGTCATCAAGCGACATATCCACCATTCTTGAAATTTGACTAGTGTTCTCATTTACAATCTCCAAAAATTTCATAATTCATAGGCATTGCTAAATTCCGGAAGTTTGTTGATTTGACTCCGATCAATTATACAAAATAAATGATTGAGAGCCTTTTCATTGTTGGAGGCTTCCATGTAGTCCTCATCGGTCCATTTGGATTGCAATTTTTGAAATTCCACACCATCGCTATTCTTTTTTCATTGGCATTTTGGACCTTTGGTGACCACTTTATATGATTGCACATCAACGGCGAGGCGATAGTTTAACATCATTATTTTCCAATAATTATTGTCGGTTCTGGTGTAGAACGAAGGTCTATTTGTTGAAGCTCTCTCGACAAAGTTCATTTTGTAACTTGTAGATGTCATTTGATCTTTTTTTGGATGGTCAAATCCTTTGCGAGAAGTCCAAGCTCTGATACTAATTGAAATTGCCTACAAGCACTCAAACAATAGTAACTATACCTAAAAGAGTGTGGTGAATTGGGTATGTGAAAAAATAATACGAAATTAAAAGTCTTTTCAATTTTAAGCTATTTAGTTAGTACATTTACCAATTAAGCTTAGATACAACTTTCACAATTGATATAAACAATGATTAAAATACCGAAAGTAATTATCAATGTCAATTTCACCAACAACAAGTTTTACTATGTGATATGTAAATATAATGTAAAACTTACAATAAAAAAAAAATTAGGGATAAAGAAATTTGACATCGTAATTTATAATGGTGCCTCAATGCCTAAGTCCGCTATTCCAAGCCTCGCTTGAAGCTTTCCATTATGTAAAATGACTCCACACTTTACACCCAGAGTTTTTCGTGGCTCACTCCCAAAATGTTACAATAGAGGTCTTTGATTCAAGAATCTTCTTAATCTTCACTAGGTATTCTTCCACAACTCCCCAACCTTTACAATAAGAAATTTTCTTACAAGGCTTCTCAAAAACCTTTTACATAATTTCACCATTTTGAATATTCTCACTCACACAAGGGATTTTCACAACCTTAATTGTTTGATATAAAAAGTTTTACAACACAACTTGGGTACTCACAAAAGATAAAAAAGATTTAAGTGTAAGTGTAACCCAAGTAAATTCAAGCTCACTAAATGATGATGAAGATATAATGTATGAGCTTTTTAAGATGAAGAGAGTGAATGATCAAGAAGAATATGTTTCTCTCTTTGTTTTTGCTTTGAATAAAATATTGGAAGGTGTTAAAACTTGCCAAAACTTGGCAAAAATGAATTTTGATATCAATTTATAATGAAAAGTAAAACAGGCATTGTTTCAATGCAGAGACCGATTTACCGGTGTCAATGATCGATATGCCGTTCTACAAATTCAAACGGCTATAAAAATATAATCGTTGAGCAGTTAAGCGTATGACCTACCAAATTACTGATCGGTATGGAGACCAACATATCGGTTAGCTGATCGGTATGATCTGTCCCGGTTCAATAGCTATGCAAACTCCAGACTGATCTGTATATGAGACCAGTATGAAGTAGCTCAGTTTCAGAGAGTATGCAATCAGGTCTGATACACCAATATGTCGGTATCATGGACCGATATGCGGGTTCCAGTATATAAAACATATGATTTGAAGATTGAAAATATTATATACTTGACCATAATGCATCTATATAGATGTTTATGAGCCATATGACTTTAGAGTACTTGAATTAACAACTCACTTATATTGAAAGCCATAAGCTATGAGACTTCACAAATGATATATTCGTTGAGCTCCATCTTCACATTCATTTTGCTTCAACATCTTTTTGTAATGTTTTGCGAGTGCGTCGAAGTCGCGAGTGTTGTATCATCAAAATCCTTCATCAAGTGCAATGTCGCTTACAACATGATTTTTAACAAACATCATTCCGAAATTTTGGCAGCATTAGAGGCTTATGGAGATGAATTATTTTTATCTCATACCGGTAGAACCTTGGCTTAGCCGAGATGTTACACTTCTGTGGACAAGCCCTAGCTTCACCGGAAGTCTTTTGGACTCCAGGAGTTAGCCTGACTTCTCTTGTTTACTAGTACTATAGTACCATGACATATGTTATTCTCTCATTGGACTTTTGTCTGCTTGCATAATTTCCACTAAGGAAGCATGTTAAGGAAGAATCAATTGTATGTCGACACGTGTCCCTAGTTGTAGATCTAATTCTGAACACATACATGCAAAATATAAATTTTCAAAAAGTAATAAAATTTAGTGTTATAAATTACCACCGAATAAAATTTCTTGGGACATATTTTTAGAGCACCATCATTAATTTGATAATTTTACAGAAATTCATTCTACGTTGGAGATGTTACTCAACTTAAGAATACTTCATATATGATGAATTTGTGATATTGTTTATTATCAGTTTTCTGTAAGTCATTCAACATTGAACACCCACACATCTATATAGGCTTCCCTAAGTCATTGGTTATATGAGACAAACCACCTAGATTTTATTCAAATATACTACATATGTTAGTCTAATTGATTTACAAATTACCTCATGTAAGTAAACTTACGATTATGAATGGTTTTTGAGAATATACTATATATTAACATTTCTCAATATCAATTACAATTACTTATAACCATGTCAATACTATAAATAAGCTTGGTCTTTTACTCATAGTTATTTAAAAATATTTAAATCTAACAATAAAATAAAATATATGATTTAGTAAATCTTTAATTTTTTACAATAAATTAATTAATTTTATATTTTCAATTTTTCCATCAATCATCAATGTATGGTTTAGTAAATCTTTAATTTTTTTTTATTATTTTATAACACTTTAAATTATTTTATTTTATAAAAAAAATTATGGTTCAACTTTTAATCGGACTGAATCGTACGGTTTGGTCTGGTTAAAGATTACGGTTGTGGTTTCAGGATGAACCACAAATCGTACGGTTCGGTTACGATTTCTAATTGTAACTGAACTGTGTGCATCTTTGCTCTGGAAAATGATATTCTTTATAAATAATCACAATTACATATACAAATTTGACCCCTATGATTGGGATTTTTAAGGGAAAAGATAAAAATACCCTTATTTAATTTTTGGATTATTACATGTTCATTAGAAGTTTTATGTAAGTCATTCAACATTGAAGATCGACATGTCTATATAGGCTTCCCTAAACTATTGCCTATTGGTTCTATGAAACAAACCACCTATATCATATTCAAATATATTATGTGTGCTAGTTTAATTGATTTACTAACTGCCCCATGTAAGTAAACTTACGATTATGAATGATTTTCGAGAATATATTATATAGTAACATTTATCAATATCAATTACAATTCCTTTATCTTTTGAACACCAACTCCAAAACATCATTGGCCATTAATATGCAACCATACAGTCACAAAGCACAAATAAATTGTACACTCATCATATCTTAGAAATTAGTTTTAGTGGACACTGATGCTTCTACACAGAAAAATCCTCTATATTATTCCTTCATTTCCGGCCAAGACCATGTACTTGTCTTTCCTTGTAAGAGTCGTGCACTCGAATCCTAGAGCTTTGGCAATCTCGTTCTGCACATAATTGGCAACTTCAATTCTTGATTTCCCCCCAACAGTACACGTCTGAGAACTGGGTAGCTTCTCAAGAATCTTGATAGTGTATTGTAAAAATGGATTCACCAAGATAAATATGGAGTCTAAACACTTGCATCCGCTAGCTGTTGTTCCATAGAACATGCTGACCGGAAGATCTACAGCCACAGGAACTATCTCATCACTCATCTCTGCGAACAGAGGACTGAACCTCAGCAGATACGGTTCCCTACAAGTGGTCCCTTCTGGGCAAACCACAAGGTCACTCTGTCTCAACTGTTCCTTCATCACTTCTCTGTCTCTCTCCCTGTCTCTCGTTAACCTGACGACCTTGATCGGAGACATCAGCTCGCTGAATCTACTCATGCTGTAGGTGACTGCGGAGAGAGGCTTCATTGCAGCAATTGCAATGAAGACCGGATCTAACAGAGTTCTGTGGTTGCATACGTAAAGTACACTGCCATGTTTCTTGTTTGAAGAAATCGAATTCAAGGTTGATACTGTGGTTCTAAACCCAGTTGAGGCATTTACTATTGCGGATATATTGAGAGGCAATAAGACTGAACTTGTGAATCTGATCAAGAAGATGAAAATTCCCAGTGGAAACCACATGAACATGATTAGTGTGGCAAGTAAAGTTGGCCTGAAAGCTAATCTCCCATCATGAAAGATCAATGGCTTTGGGTATTTTTCCCTTGGAAGGCTCTTCCATTTTCTTTTCTCAGCTTCAGTCACCCAGTAAATCTCCTGTTCCAGCAAAAAATTAAAAAGAAGAAGAAGATATGCTTAAATTCTGGGTCAAAGACAGATTATAAGACTGGGACAAAATTGGATACTAAATGACTAACCTTGCAATATGATAGGACTTTATCATCAATGGAGTTGTTGAAAGACCATATGCCAATAACATGAGAACCCATTTTAAGCTCATTTAAAACAACTTCATTTGCCTTTTTTTCCTCCATTAAACCAAGAAAATATCCACAAGCTGTCTTCAGTTCTCTTCCTTCAACCACATCAACACCTAAATAATCTTTCAAAAAACATTCAACCATGATTCTTGGCATGTCACTCACAGCTATTTTCCTTTGAGCTTTCATAACAGCATTGAAGCCTTCATCTCCAACATCTTCCAATAAGTACTTTGGCAAAACAGAACTTCCTATCATGAACTTCTTCTTTCTGATCCCCACAAAGCTTACAAAGACCATAATGGTGAGGCCATGTTCTTTTCCAATTATACAAACCAAAGGGTACAAAAGGAACAAAATAAAAGCCCTCAAGAGGCCACCGGCTTCAAAGGCGACAAGCATGAAGTATGGAAAGAGTGAAGGTGATTTTAACAATGCACTCTCTAAGTGAAAAACCAAGCTGGTTTTGTTTGAAAGCTCAAGAAGAGAGGTGAGTTTATGAAACTTTGAGTGTGTTGCATGGCTGTTTTTCTGTTTGAATTGAAGAGAAGATGGGCTTATTCCTTGTCTTTTAGGTTGGATTTTGGACAAGAAAGAAATAGCTTTACGTATTAGAAACTGCTTGCCAGCCATATTTAGTTTTACTTGTAATGTGGCATGATGAAGGAAGGAGCTTTATATAAAGGGAATCGCATGGCTGCAAATTATGTGAATATGCTGACGTTCAAAAATGTTACAAAACTATGCCAAATTATATTAGAAATTACACATATGCCCTTAAATTAGCAAAGGCACTCTATTATTTTCTTTATCATATACGTGGGACTGGGATTGCACCTAAATTTTTTTATTTTTTTTTAAATATACGAGGGAGGGCAAAATTCAAATCAATTTTTTAGGATTCGAATTCCGATAACTAAAGAAAATAATTCTTACAAAGTATAATATTTCATGTCTTAAGGAAGTTCATTCTACTTATTGTGACATTTATTCATGAGATATTTGAACAATTGTTTTAATAAATTTTCAAAATATAATATCCAATGAATTACACCATACTTAAAACTTAAAAGACAGAATCGGTTGGAATATTACTTGTAAATTAAGCATAATATTATTGAAATACAAAATCAAACAACTAATTTTATTTCAAGACTTGTCTTGATTAATGATAATATTGGATACTTGATGGATTTAGATTCGGTGTTAAGCTAAACTTTATATTAAAATTTTAAATTATAAATTATAATTACTAATTATGAATTTATATGTAACTAAATTTTAGTTATATATGCACAAATGATAAAAAATTATAAATAAAAATAAATAAATATAGCTCAACTTTGTATCCAAAATCTTGATAGCTCAAGCTTTTAGATCCAACGATTCACTAACATAAAATCAGACTCGAAGTCTCGCGTTAGGTCCCATCCCACGTGCAAACTCTAGCTTAATTATCAAAATTTGGGCAATTTTTTAGGACACAAGCCATTGATATTCACAAGTAAATGAAAAACCAGCAAGTGTTCACTTGTTAAAAGAAAAATTCAATTAAGTCATATTCATAAGCACGTATGTTTCATGAGTCTAATATAAAGTTAAAACTATTGGTTTAAATTTAAAATCAATATTTTTTACTTATTTGCATCCTTAATTAACACAATTGCGTCCCGTGATTTGGTGGTGTAGGACTCAGGATCTCACCTTGAGGTCCTGGGTTTGAATTTAGGAAGTGCGTTTCTTATAAGAGTCGCCCAGATTTTTACCGGTGGGATTTTCAACTGTTGAATTTAGTCGCAAAATTCGTTCGTCAAACACATCAATCGATCAATCAAGAAGCAAGATTTTACCGTGGTTCGCCGGAAAAATTCCCGACTACATCCACGTTGAACTCCGGAACAAGGAGCTCGCTGCACTAATCACTTTCAAGATTACACAAGAATCTTGAATCCGTTTACAATATTAATCTCCCCAAATCACTCAATAAACCATAATCTCTAAAAGTGTCAATCTCTCAAATTACCAATTGAAGATTACACTAACTTGGACTAGGAACAAGGCTTAACCCTTAGCCAAAGAAAGGAGAAAATTATGTAAACAATTAAAATGAAAACCTTAACTAATTCTCAACCTAAGCACCCTTTATATATGATTGGCAAATTGAAGTAATTGGGACAACGGCAATGATTGCGCCACGTGTCCCTTATCCAACGGATGATAAAGCTTCACATTTTACAATCTCCACCTTGAAACCCAAAAAAACATCCATCACTCCCAATCATACACAAGGACACATTAAGGTCAAGATAGCACAACAAACTCACCTACTTCCATCATTGCTCATGTCGGCTGCAAGGTCAGCAACCCCCCCACATGCAACAGCTTCATGCAGTGGGAGAGTTTGGCAGCAGTCACCATTTTTGTCCCCATGTCAGATGGTTGTCTTCAGTTGGAACCTTCTTAATCTCATTCTTACCACTTGAGATAATTTCCCGCACAAAATGATACTTCACATCCACATGCTTGGTTCTCTCATGATGTACTAGATTCTTGCTCAGATGTATTGCACTCTGACTATCAGAATACACAACTGTCTTACCCTGCAGCTGTTGTATTTCGGTTAAGATACCCTGAAGCCAAATTGCTTCCTTGAACACATCAGTTATGGCTATATACTCCGCTTCGGTAGTTGAGATTGTAACCAACGGTTGCAGGCTTGACTTCCAGCTGATGCAATTTCCACCAAGTGTGAAATAGTAAGCTGTAGTTGACTTCCTCGAGTCTCTGTCACCTGCAAAATCAGAATCAACATACCCTACCAAATCTAAAGCGTTAGATTTGTTAAAACATAAGCCATAATCAGTAGTAGTATTCAAGTATCTTAACAACCATTGTAAAGCACTCCAGTGTGCTCCACCTGGATTAGACATAAACCTACTTAATAAAGATACAACATAAGACAAGTCAGGTCTAGTACTAATCATGGCATACATCACAGAACCAATCGCATTCGCATAAGGTACATTTTCCATTTTAATCACCTCAGACCTATTAGTAGGACTTTGTGACTTAGACAAAATAAAGTGACTCGAAAGAGGTTGACTAACCGGCTTAAAACCACTTACACCAAATCTAGATGCTACCTTTTGCAAATATGTGGACTGATGTATTTTAAGACAATTCTTACTTCTATCTCTATCAATGGTCATACCTAGGTTTCTCTTTGCACTTCCTAGGTCTTTCATGTCAAATTCATTATTCAACTGATTCTTAAGTTTGTTAATAGCATTCATTGATGCAGAGATTAGAAGCATGTCATCAACATACAACAACAAATACACAGGACATTTTTCATCAAGTATGAAATAGAAGCAACTATCATATTTACTTCTTATGAATCCAATACTAAGCACAAAAATATCAAATCTTTTATACCATTGCCTAAGTGACTGTTTAAGACCATATAAGGATTTTTAAGCAGACAACATACGCTGGATGATTTTTATCTATAAAAAATGCAGGCTGAGACATATAAATTTTCTCATCTAATTCTCCATGTAGAAAAGCAGTTTTCACATCTAATTGTTCCAATTCAAGATTATACTGAGAAAATTTCATTATAGTCTACCCCTTCCCGTTGTGTAAATCCTTTTGCTACAAGTCTGGCCGTAAACCTAACAGGGTCACTAGGCAGTAGTCCTTCTTTGACCTTAAACAAGCCACTTACACTCAACCAACTTCTGGTTTTTAGGCTTAGGAACTAAAGTCCAAGTTTGGTTTTTCCTAAGAGAAGACATCTCATCTTCCACAGCCGCTTCCAATTCAAGTTTATGGGTAGACTTTAATGCCTCTCCTAAGCTAGCAGGTTCAACTCCATTAATTTCATGACTTGATATCAATGCACAGAAATACAAATCATTAGTTGAGTAATCATACCTGGTAGGAGCCTTACCTGCCTCCTACTTCTGTCTCTTGCTAGCTGGTAGTTGGCCAATGTGTCTTGTGGTGTTTCATCATGCTGCTCAGTTTGATCCATTGATCTACTGTGTCCTCTTCACTTGTTATTGTGTATCTGCTACTTCATTTCTGTTTTCCTCCGGATATTTCTTCTCTCGTTGAGAGTCCTCAGATGTCTCCGAGCCTGATATGTCACCAACTTGACCAGTGGTCCTTAATGTCATTGGCTCCACCTGCATCTGAGCTCTACCTGCAAGATCAAAATTTGCTAGATCCTTTTCTAAGGCACATGTATTCTTGTTAGTAGATTTACATGGAAAACACAGTTCATTGCATATAACATCCCGACTAACTATGATTTTGACTCCATGTGACTCTCTTTCCCATAACCTATACCCTTTTGTCCCTTCTTGATATCCTAGGAAAACACACTTGATAGACCTCGGTTCAAGTTTACCTATGGACTGGTGAGCATAAGCTTCACACCCAAATACTCTAAGGTGGGCTATCTTATGAGCCCTACCAGACCAGATTTCTTCTGGGCTCTTAAACTGAACGGAACTATTAGGGCTAAGGTTAATCAAATGAGTAGCAGTATTGAGGGCTTCACCCCAAAAGGCCCTCGGAAGTTCGGAAGAGAATAAAAGGCATCTGATCTTTTCTAATAGGGTTCTATTCATTCTTTCCGCAACTCCATTCTGTTGAGGGGTGTTTCTAACAGTCCTATGTCTTAGGATACCCTCACTAGTACAGTATTGATCAAACTCAGTATTACAAAATTCTAAGCCATTATCAGTTCTCAAGACTTTTACTTTGTTACTAGTTTGATTTTCTACCAATACTTTCCATTCTTTAAATTTAGTCAAAGTTTCATCCTTTGATTTTAGTAAGAATGTCCATACCTTCCTACTGTAATCATCAACAATAGAGAGGAAATATTTCTTACCCCCATGAGTCTGGACCTTTGCTGTCCCCATAGATCACAATATAGATACTCCAGACTCGCCTTTGACAAGTGAATTCCAGTTAGAAAGCTCTGTCTGTGCTGTTTGCCCAACACACAGATCTCACAAAACTCAAGTGGCTTCAACTGGTCCTTTCCAAATTGTCCTTGCTTGCTGAGTACCTGCATTCCTTTCTGGCCTATATGGCCAAGTCTCAAGTGTCATATATTAGTCATATCAACATTAGAAGTTAAAGCAGAAATGGGTTTATCCGAGAATACATGTTGGCCATTTAGAACATACAAACCATTTCTCTTTATACCAGTTAAGATCAGTTTCTTACCCTTAGATATGTGCATGTTCCCATTGTAGGCTTTATATGTAAAACCTAATTCATCTAGTGTTCCTAATGATATCAGGTTTCGTTTCAGGTCAGGTACATATCTAACGTCAGTAAGAATCCTAACTTTACCATTATGAAGCTTAAGTGTTATGTCCCCAACTCCCTGTATCCTACAAGTATTGTCATTACCCATATACACTGTGCCTTGGTCAGAATTTCTAAAGTTGACAAACCAGTCCCTATACGGACTCATGTGAAAGGAACACCCGGAGTCCAGAATCCATTCTCTACTAATGTGATCACTAGACACAGTCAATGCCTCAGATAGGCACATCGACCCCTTTTTCGGCAGCCACAGTGGCGCTGCCTTCATTTTTCTGTTCCCTAATGAACTTATAACAGTTCCGTTTAAGGTGTCCCATATTCCCACAATGATAGCACTTCTTCTCACTGTCTTTATTCTTATCATGTTTATTCTTTTTCTTCCTTTTAGGTTCTCGGTTATTAGTCTGATGATTATTCGGACCATTATATTTCCTTTCATTTTTTCCTTTCACGAATAAGTTCGCTTCTCCTCTCCTACTGGTTATAAGTTCTAGCTCTCTAGCCCTTATACCAGATATCACCAAGTCTAGCTTAGGTACAACTCATGTGTACTGTAGAGAATTCTTAACGACACTATATTCATCAGGCAGTGCATTTAATAGAATCATAGCTTCGCTAGAGTCTCCTAGGGCTTGGTCAGTTCCTTTAAGGATTTGAGTCATTTTCGTGAATTCATCCAAATTATCATCTATCGACTTATTAGTATCCATCTTGTAATTAAACAAATTTCCCTTTAAGAACACTAAATTTGGTGCAGAAATAACAGAGTATAGAGATTCGAGTTTACCCCAAAGTTGAATGGCAGTGTACATTCCATCAACCTTTCTGATGACCGAGTCTCCAAGGTGAAGGAAAATTAGGTTGTAAGCCTCTTCCAGGATTTCGTCCTTCGCTTCCTTTTCCATCTTTGGCCACTTTACTGGGTCCGGTTCCAGCGCCAAAGCCACCTTATGGTGGGATAGCAAAACCCTCATTTTCTTCTTCCAAGTGGTGAAATCCCCTTTTCCGTCAAATATTCCAATGTCGAGTCTCATAGTTGACATTTTTTTTATTTCTTTTTCAAGTAATCACCCAACAACAATTCTGCGATTACTCTCGGCAATTACTCCCCAATCCAGCCCAACCAGAATCGGCAATTGCTCACCCAAACTACAATTGACAATTGCCCTCGGTAATTGCTCACCCAAAGATACAATACGGCAGCTCAAAGTCTTGCTCACCAAAGTAGCAATTGACAACACAGTGTCTAACTTCCCAAGCACCAATCGGCAATTCACACCCAAGCAACTCCAACAGAGCTTCAATACCAAATAACAACAAAGCCCCAATCACCCAACACTGCTTTAAACACCCAAACTTTCAATTTGGCAACACACAGTCTCTCAATTAATCGGCAACACAGTTCCTTTGATGCCCTGTTCAGACCTAGAAAATGAAACGGCAACTAAGGCCTTGGTCGGCAGTTCTGACCTTCAAGCCAGTGGGGATCTTGGTCGGCCGTTCTGAGCTTTAATCGGTGACTGATCTTGGTCTTGTGGCTAATTCGTTTAGTTTTGGTCACGCCGATTCTTGCTTTCGTCTTTTTGTGTCCTTGGTAATGGCTAATGGTTCCTTTTCTGAGTTGGAACCCTAATCGGCAAGAACAATTTGACAACTCTCAGGGGTCAGTTCGGTATACCCTCTTCGGTCAGTTGCTTGGCACCAAGATTTGTGGCCTGTAAATTTAATTTCCTCAAATTTGACCACACTTATCTTGAATGCCCCAAGCTGCAACTTAGACCTTGGATGCCCTTGATTCTGTTCTCCTATTTCTTCAGACTTTCTGATGATTCTTGATCGGTTTTGTTGCCTTCGTCTCTGAGTTCTTTGATTTTGGTTGATCTTTGTTTTTCAATTGCTTTCGTCGATGCCTCCGGCTGTGTTCTTGATTTCGTCGGTCGATAGCTCTGTATTTTTGATTTGCGTCGATGGCCCTGTGTCTTTTGACTGAGTTCTTCAAGTTTACAGATTCTTGATGCCCTTCGTCTATGGCTTGTTCTTGGTTGTGATCTACGAATTTTTGCTTTGCCTAATGAAAGGCTGAGTCTTGGGCTTTGATCTTCAGTCACAGATCAGTTTTCCCTTCGGCCCACTGGATAATAAGCTCTGATACCATTTGTTGAATTTAGTCGCAAAATTCGTTCGTCAAGCACATCAATCGATCAATCAAGAAGCAAGATTTTACCGTGGTTCGCAGGAAAAATTCCCGACTACATCCACGTTGAACTCCGGAACAAGGAGCTCGCTGCACTAATCACTTTCAAGATTACACAAGAATCTTGAATCCGTTTACAAATATTAATCTCCCCAAATCACTCAATAAACCATAATCTCTAAAAGTGTCAATCTCTCAAATTACCAATTGAAGATTACACTAACTTGGACTAGGAACAAGGCTTAACCCTTAGCCAAATAAAGGAGAAAATTATGTAAACAATTAAAATGAAAACCTTAACTAATTCTCAACCTAAGCACCCTTTATATATGATTGGCAAATTGAAGTAATTGGGACAACGGCAAGGATTGCGCCACGTGTCCCTTATCCAACGGATGATAAGGCTTCACATTTTACATCAACTATTTAAAAAAAAAAAAATTAAAGCAATTGCAGAATTTGCATTACATGTGTTGTCAACTTTTTTCTACTAAGTTTCTCAGATTCAGTTGAAACATGTTAGGTGAGAACATTTATTTCCTTGATCCTCCAACCGAAAATAATTAAATTTGGAGTAATGATAATAAAAGAACCAATCAAAAGGGGAGGGAGGGATTCATTTTAGCTTTAGCTATTACAGTAAATATGGTTTATTATCAATTTAGCGAGTTTGATCCATTAGCATCAATGCTCTAAGGCCGTGTCTTTCTGGTTGCCACTTGTTATGAGATGATGCAATTACCAACTCAACAGGGCTTTAGATTATTACAACTCAGTTTAATGATCAGTCTTGTTATGTTAATGAGAGAAATCTTCTAGTAAGTGGCTGTTAGCTTTCCATGTGTGTGAGTGTTGGTATTTGTCACAAAAAATCAATTGATAATTGATAATTGATAATTGATAATTGTTGTAGCCAAAAGAAAAAAGAAGAAAGAAGCATGTGTAATGTGACTGCATGTGCTAGTAGCATATTTCCTTCGGCATATGATATGTATGGGTAATGTTGATAGAATCAATTTATCAAATCTTTCATTGACTAAAAATCTATGTTGGTGCTTTCGTCGATGATTCAATTATATGAATAATTGGAACGGTTGTATCAACCTTCGTAAAGTTACTTATTAGAAATGAATTTTCTAGTATTTGATTGATACGACTTTATTCCATCGGCTTTCCAGTTTCCACAGCAACAATGTGCATCTTCAAGAGACTTTTCAAACAATAAAGATCATTTGTTTGTCTTCTATAGGAGCTCCATTTGGAATGTTGATTAGCTGTAACACAGTTTGATTTATCATAATGTTCTATGAATAATAATGCACCAGTTTGATTACTAATACTGCATTGTCGAAATCAGATGTCAATCTGCAGAAAATGATGAAAAAGGAATGAGTGGGGAAAACTGTAGTTTAATTTGTATGGCATATAAATGGGAGAAAGAAAATAATTATAGGAACCATTTTGATTGGGAGTAAAAGATAATTTATAAGTACCGAAAATATAAGTTAACTTATAAACTCACAGCGATGTAGCGATCGGCCTTCATCACGACATCAACAACGGGGCGACAACTCGCAAGATCCGTCCCAGCAAATAAGGACACCATCAACACAATTCATAAGGCCCGCATATAGAAAGGACGTCGAACAAGTCACATTCTAGGGGTGTTTATAGGCTCAGGTCAACCTATGATCCGACCTGACCAGAAATTTGTGTGTTGGGTCACGGGTTTGATATTAAAACCCGACCCGACCCGAAACTATAATATTTTTATTATTTTTCTAAAAAATTTATTATTTTTTTTAAAGTTTTTACTATTATTTCATTTATTTATTACTTTTATTGTCTTGAAACTTTATATATATGATAATTTTCGGGACTTAAAATAACTAATATTTAATTTCGAAATAATTAGTTCTCTTGACGGCTGATTTTGGTCTCAGGGTAATATTGGAATATCACCTCCGAGGTAATCCTCCTTCAATAGTGAATTTGTTTGGTTATGGGGGACCAAAGGCAAATTTAGCAAAAAACAGATAAACACACCAATCAACAAGGAGATTTAACGTGGTTCGGTGGATTTGGATCCGACCTACGTCCACGGACACAAACGGGATGATACTTTTATTGCTCAAAGGTTCTTTTCAGGTCTCTCTTTTGTTTTCTACAAGTCAGAGCTTGAAGATTCAGATGCCATTACACATATTCTACCCTTCTATTTATAATAGTACAGAAATCAGATTCCTATTCGTATAAGAATTCCTGGTCGAATCAGTGTTCTCCTATAAGGATTCCTAGTCTAATACTGCTTTCACTTCTCTTATTCCTTTTTGGATTCTGACTCATTACTTTTCCTTGTGAAAGTATGATAACTTGTTTATCTTATCCGCAAGAATAGGGCGTCATCTTTTTGAACACGTCTTGCCATATGGTCGATCTTCATGAGGTCGGTCATGATAGTTCTTTGTACTGAGGATGCTGCTGTCGACCTGATAGTGCCCGGTTTATCTAGAAAAGTGGTCGGTCACCTATCATCAAGTGCTCGGTCTCTCACTGTTTGGCTCTTAGTGGTCGGGTCGGCATTAATGATGTTGACCGGGAAGTGAATTACCTTTCTTACCCCTGTCGTGCTGCTTGAATAATGTAGTGCCTAAAAACTCCATCAACATCTGTCCCCTAGTTCTCGGTTCCAACGAGTATGCAAGTTGGTGCCGGGAACTATGTAAAGATGGTGTGCTGATTTATTCTAGTGGAGGTCGACCCGATTCTGAAGTGTTCTGTCGCCCCTTTTCAAGCGCCTTTTCTTGAGACGCGCAATAGTCACGTTTGTTTTAAATGCCCATCAAATCATCTTTTAGGGTTTTTTCTAATTGTGACACTTGTCGACCATCCGTCGGATTCCCGCCAAAAGGGAAAGTGAATCGACCGTGTATGGGCGTTTTGATCCTTAACCCTTCATTTGATCCGGGAAGGTTTCTTCCGTTGTTGACACTTGGCATCCATCCAGGCTTCCTTTCTAGATCTAACGGCCATGAGCGTCCCATTTATGACTATAAGAGGACGAGGCTTCTACTGTGCAGTCTTTTTGGCCGATTTCTTTTGTGAATGTTTCAACCGTGACTCGTTCGACTCAGCGTTTTTGGAGTTTCTTCCTGCCGTGAGTCTTTCTCTCTCCACTGTGACCTGTAAATTTTGGGGACGAGCAAACCGTGCTGTGCAATCTTCAATTTTTTCTAAAAGAACAAGTAAGTCTTCTGAACGACCTCTTCGCTGTTGTGTGTCGTGAATCTTGTTGTTACTTTTGAATGTTGCTAGGGAAAGATTTATAGCTTGTTGGTTTCTTGCTTTAGGGCACTTAGAACCCACCTGCCTAGTTGAGACGGCGGCTCTGAGTAGTTTTTGTGGACTGATTTCCCCTTCCTTTTCTGTCTTTCGGATGTTTAGGGATGTCTGACAAAAGTTCTTCCCCTAAAAACCCTGTTAAACCCTCCATTCCCCCTGCTGAAGAGCTTTCCTCGGGTTCGGGAGCACCCAGTGTGGAAGACCTTGATACTACCACCCCTACCCCTTCCGAGGTTGAGCAAGATACTTATCACCAAAGGGTCCCTCGGAGGGATCCAGAGCCTGGTGATCTTGGTAGCTCAGCTCTGGACATGAATCGGCCGTCCAAGATAACTGAGGACGACCTGGCGCTGTTGCGGCAACGATACGATATCCCAATAGATATTGCCCTCGAAGTTCCCGGGCCGATGGATCGTGCTAGTCAACCTGATGAGGCTCGGTGGTGCTTCTTCCTGCTCTTCGAGTGCTGACGTGACGTGCGATTCGGCTATTTGTTGTCTGGTGGTTCTGCCGATGGATGGAGATCGCGTGCTCATGCTTCTTGAGTCGTTGACTGGCTGGATTCTTGCCGGGTTCTGCCGAGATGGAGATTTCAACTGAGTCTTAATAGTTGGAGGATTTTGGCCGGGTTTAGGTAGCTTGGCATCGGGCAGGGCTTGGCGAACCTTCTTTTGAAGAGGTCAAGAGGTTGTATCGGTTGAAGGCCAACCCAAAAACTCACCATGGTTGGTACTACCTCTCTGCTTATGACAGCTCGTCAAACGTCGTCCAAAATCTCATTGATTCTAATAAGAATTTCAAAGACCTCTAGTTCTGGGCCACTAGAGATTGGGGACGGACCTTGAGGTCGGATGATGGGGAGATCTTGGTACCAGATATCTTTAGAGCGGGAGGTTAGGAGATGTTTGACCTTTATCTTTTCTTCCCTTAGCTTTTCTTTGTTTGGATTCTTACCTCTTCTTTTTTTTTTTTTTTTTATTCTTCCTAGCCAGTTGGAGGGATGCTCCCAAGGTTTCCCACCAGGTCCGGAAGCGGGTATTCTGGGCTCGGCAGTATGCCGCCCACTGGAGGGAGTTGGTAAATGATGCGGCATTCTTTGAATCAGGACTTATACGGGTCGCCCCTCCCAAGGTCTCGGGTCGGATAGGTAGATGTATGTTTGATCTGTTTGGCCAGTTCCCTCGTTTATTTGTCATGTTTGATGTTTTTTTCTTTTTTTTTGTATGCTCAGGTCCTGAACCTTTCTTTTGTTTTTTTTACTCTTTGCAGGTATGTCGAAGAGACCGAAGTACCTTGATCGGTTGTCCGGTGTTTCGAGGAAAACTGGATCTGGCGGAGCTGGTACTTCTCGGAAACGGCCTGAAACTTCTGAGGCCGGGAAGGTGGTCGAGGAGATGGGGCGCCCGAGCTCTCAAGGTCGGTCTTCGTCTGCCGGGGTGCTTCCAATGGGTGCTACCCGTCCTGATAGCCCTCCGAGGTCTTCCAGGAGGAGGAAACGTCATTTTGGAGCCGTGGATCCTCAACTGCGGAGGGAATTGGAGGAGGAGGACGCACCGAGCAGAGAAACTTCAGTTCGGGAAGAGGGTCATTCCAAAAAACTGAAGGGTGCTGTGGTTCTCGGGATTAATGACCTTGGGAAGAACATCATGGAGGCTACCTCAAATTTGGTACCGGCCTTCAATGAGCTGGCCGGGGCTGTACGTCCTGAGAAGGTTCCGAAGTTCGGGGACCTTTCACCTGAAGATGTGGTCGCCAAGTTGTGCTCCCAGCTTGCTCAGGTTTATTTCTTTTTCTTCTGTTCTTCATCCGAGGTGTCTTTCGGTCTTGGTTTGCAACTAACTTCTTTTTCTTTTCGGCAGGCAAATTATTTGGCGGCAAAAAATAAGGACCTGTTTATAAGCCTTTTGTCTGAAGGCGGCCAGACACAGAGGCTCCAGAACCGGCTCAGTGAAATGGAGGCCGAGCTTGTCCGGAAAGAGGAGGATATAAAGAATCTGGAGCTGGCTGCTGTTGAGGCCCACACCACAAATAAAGCTCTCAGGGCCGCCGCTTCTTTGGAGAGAAAGAATGCTGATGCCGCCAAGAAGGACTTGGAGGCTGCCCGGGCTGACAACAGGATCTTGCAGGCGGAAGTGTGCAGCGTTGAGTCCAAGCTGAGGGCCAAGGATGAAGAGCTGGTACGGGCCCGGGATGAGTTGAAAAGGAAGGTAGCTGAGCTGGAGGCTGAAAGGGACGCAATCCGACTTGAAGGAGTCGGGGACTGTGCCGAGATCATCCCGATGGTACTGCCCGACCTGGATATGGGGCCAATCCATGCAGCTATCCATTTTTGTAAAGGGGAGATGTCCGAGGAGGAATTTCAGAAGTGGCTCCCCTCTTCTTCCGAGGAGGCGATGGATCCCGACCCAATCTCGGTTGCTCCGGTCCCACATGTTCCTCAAGAAATCCGTCCTGAGGTTCCTGCTCCTGTCCCTGAGGTCGGGGTTTCCCAGATTGACTTGGTGGAAGCTGTTGTTCCCCTTTCCGAGGCCGAGCCTTCCCAACTAACGTCTGAACCAGCCGATGAAGAATGTCTCGCCCTTGTTCGGGTTGATTGAGAAGGGGTAACCCGGACGGGGCCCTGTGTACACTTAGCCTCTTTTTTTGTAATAATATTTCAAACTGTATTTTTGACATATATATATATACATATCTTTGTGTCTTTATTATCTCTTTCTCTTTTGGCTTTTCTTCATGTTTCCTGTTATTCAAGCATTTGAGACCCCTCCGTGGGGGACAACATGAGCTGGAAGGGATGTAATCCGATCCCGAGCTAGGCTCTGGGGGAATGTTACTTCTCTAGTCCGAAGAAGACCGACTCGATGGGACGTAACCCGACCCCGAGCTGAGATGAACACTTGGCCCTGGGGGAATGTTACGTCCCCAGACCAAAAAGACAGACTCGGTGGGACACGACCCGACCCCGAGCTGGGATGAACACTTGGCCCTGGGGGAATGTCACGTCCCCAGACCAAAAGGACGGACTCGGTGGGACGTAACCCGACCCCGAGTTTCGAGAAACCAAGTGACCTCGGCGGGATGAATCCAGCCCCGAGCCGAATAATCCAAGTGGCCTCGGCGGAACGAATCCAGCCCCGAGCCAGGTAATCTTTGGGACATGCTCAGAAGGGAATTGAATCAACCTTGTGAAGCCCTACCGAATCCGGCACGGGCGTCCCCTTGCCGGACCAGCGAAAAACAAAATCAAAACTTTTGAAAAAATAAGATAAAAAAGGTGGGGGTGACTCGGCACTTGTCCCGAAAGAAAACTTTTTATAAATGTAAACAACTGCACAGATGCCTCGAAACAGCGTCCTGACCGAGGCCTCCAAAACACAATTCTGAATCTTTCAATTCAGTGTCCCGGTGAACCAGGATTTGGATCAGTTGAGCGTTTGAATGGTGAGGGTACATCCTCTACACGTCGGGTCACTGTGGAGCCTGTGTATTGTATGAGGGCTCATCCTTACCATGCTGGAGCAGGCACACGCTACAGGGGCACAACGCATCCCCGTGTTGCGCCTATCTCGGATCCAAATGATGAATGGATCAAAGAGCGTCCGGGATACTAAGGGCACATTCCTCCTTAGGCCCGGCATCACTGGAGTTAGCAATCGTCACGGGGGCCTCATCACTCCCCGTGCTATGCTTTCCCACGGATCCATTACATCGGGTAAGTGAGGATCAAAGAGTGTTCGACACATTAAGGGCATATTCCTCCTTTTGTTCGGTAACACTGGAGTAAGCAATCACCACGGGGGTATCATCCCTCCCCGTGCTATGCTTCTCACGAAACCTACGCATCGGGTATGTCCCTGAGGACCCCGAGCCAAGAGAGATGCTTGGTCCTGGGGGAATGTTACGTCCCCAGTCCGAAGGGCTGACTCGGTGGGACGTACCCCGACCCCGAGCTGAAAAAGGCACTTGGACCTGGGGGAATGTTACGTCCCCAGTCCGAAGGGCTGACTCGGTGGGACGTATCCCGACCCCGAGCTGAAAAAGGCACTTGGACCTCGGGGAATGTTACGTCCCCAGTCCGAAGGGCTGACTCGGTGGGACGTACCCCGACCCCGCCGCGATGAAAAGGCACTTGGACCTGGGGGAATGTTACGTCCCCAGTCCGAAAGGCTGACTCGGCGGGACGTACCCCGACCCCGAGCTGAAAAAGGCACTTGGACCTGGGGGAATGTTACGTCCCCAGTCCGAAAGGCTGACTCGGCGGGACGTACCCCGACCCCGAGCTGAAAAAGGCACTTGGACCTGGGGGAATGTTACGTCCCCAGTCCGAAGGGCTGACTCGGTGGGACGTACCCCGACCCCGAGCTGAAAAAGGCACTTGGACCTGTGGGAATGTTACGTCCCCAGTCTGAAGGGCTGACTCGGTGGGACGTACCCCGACCCCGAGCTAGATGACCTCGGCGGAATAAGATCCAGCCCCGAGCTGTTCGGAACATCAAAGGGCATATTTCTCCTTATGTTCGGATCGTTGCATTGAGTATGTCCCCGGGGTTTTTTTGCAAAGTTTATTTTTTAGAAGAGCGGGTAAAAAATAAAAAAGAAGTTTTTATTTATACTCGGGGACATACTGCCCTTCTTACAACTCTCTGTGGGTCATTTTGAGAGAGGCTCTGTTCCCGTTCCTTATTATTATTATTATTATTATTTTTACTGTAATCGAAAAGGAGGAAGAGAGAGTTTACTGGAAGTATTTTCTCAGCATCTCGGCGTTCCATGGCTTTTTTAATCTTGTGTCGTCCAGCTGTTCTAGGATGTATACTCCTGGCCTCACTACTTTTACTACCTTGTAGGGCCCTTCCCATTTGGTGCCTAGCGAGCCTTCCTCTGGCCTTCGGGTATTTAGGGTGACCTTTCTCAGCACTAGGTCGCCCGGGATGAAGATGCGTGTTCGAATTCTTTTATTGTAGAAACGAGCCATCCTTTGTTGGTAGATTGCTGTTTTTATGGCCGACCTTTCTCTCTTCTCTTCCATTAGGTCGAGGTGGTTTCTGATAAGTCCTTCATTCTGCTTGCTTTCGTAGTGCTGGACCCTGTGGGAGGTCACCCCGATTTCTGCCGGGATGACAACTTCATAACCGTATGCTAAGGAGAACGGAGTTTCTCCTGTGGAGTTTTTATAGGTTGTCTGGTGGGCCCATAGCACTTCTGGTAATTCCTCGACCCATAGACCTTTGCTGGATCCGAGTCGAGCTTTCAGGTTGGCTTTGATGGTCTTGTTTGTCGCCTCGATCTGTCCGTTTGACTTGGGATGGGCTGGTGTGGCGAACCTTAGTGCGATCTGGAGGTCTTCGCAGAGTTTTCTGAAGCCTTTGCTATCAAACTGCTTCCCGTTGTCGGTGATGATGGCTCGGGGGATTCCGAATCGGCAAACGATATTTTTTTTTAGGAATTCAGTGGCTTTTTTCTCCGTTATGGTGGATAATGGCTTCGCTTCCACCCACTTGGTGAAATAGTCTATGGCCACGATGGCGTATTTTGTCTGTCCTTTCCCTCGCGGCATTGGCCCAATGCTTTCTAGTCCCCACTGGGCGAATGGCCAGGGACTGAGAAGTGTAGTTAATTGTTCTGCTGGTTGGTGGTGGAGATTTGCGTTTTTCTGACATCCTTCGCACTTGCGGGCCACTTCTATGCCGTCCTGGTACATGGTCGGCCAGTAAAAACCTTGTCTTAAGGCTTTAAAAGCAATTGAGTGACCCCCGGAGTGGCTTCCGCAGATGCCTGTATGTATTTCCCTGAGCACATAATTTGCCTATTCTTCTGCCAGACATCTTAGGAGGGGGACTGAGTAACCTCTTCGGTAAAGTACCCCGTTGATTAGGGAAAATCTGGTGCTTTTGTATTTTAACTTCCTGGCCTCCGCTTTATCTTCTGGTGTTTCTCATGTTTCCAGGTATTTTCTGATGGGTTGCATCCATGATGTTTTGCTTTCTCTATCTAGAACTTCTACCTCAGATTCTCCCAGCTCTTTTTTCCCGGATGTAAATCAAATGGATTATTCTGGGGCGCTCGGCTTTTGTTGAGGAGGCGAGTCGTGCCAGAGAGTCTGCTTCATAATTGTCTTCTCGGGAGATTTGTTCGAAGCGTACATCCCCCATCTTCCCCGTAAAGTTTTGCACCTCGGTCAGATAGGCCATCATGCTAGGCTCTTTGGCTTGGAATGCTCCCTTTAGCTGCTGAATGGCTAAATGCGAGTCACTTCTTACTACCACATCTCGGATCCCTAGTACCGTGCATAGTCTTAAACCGCCCAGTATTGCTTCATATTCTGCTTCATTGTTGGTCGCTGCAAAGGCGAATTTCAGGGCGAGGGGGATTTCTTCTCCTTTGTCGCTCTTAGGATGACTCCCGCGCCATTGCCTTGTGTGCTGGCGGAACCGTCTACAGACATCTCCCATTTGACTTCTTCTATCGTTAGAACCTGGGGTTCAGTAAATTCGGTGACAAAATCTGCCAAGGCTTGTCCTTTTACTGCTGCTCTCGGGAGGTAGGAGTTGTCGTGTTCACTTAGCCCACGACCATTTTACTAGTCTGCCAGAAACTTATGGCCGCTGCAAGATTTGTTTTAGGGGGTGATCGGTGTAGACCCTGATAGGATGGGCCTGGAAGTAAGGCCGCAATTTCCGAGCTGCCGTGATCAATGAAAGGGCGACCAGTTCATGTATCGGATATCGGGTCTCGGCGTCTAGGAGGGCTTTGCTGATGTTTGTAAACCGGTTTCTGGACCTTGTCGGTTTCTTGTATCAGTACCGAACTCACTGTCCGATCTGAAACGGCCAGGTATAAGTATAATGTTTCCCCAGGGAGTGGTTTTGCCAGGAGTGGGGGCTGTATTAGATACTGTTTCAGCTGCTGGAAGGCTTCTTCGCACTCTGGTGTCCAGTTGATATCCCTCTTTGCTTTTTGGATCACTTTGAAGAAAGGGTGGCATTTGTCAGTTGCTCGTGATATGAACCGATTGAGCGCAGCCACTCTACCGGTCAGACTTTGTTCTTCTTTTACTGTCTTGGGGGATTTTAGGTCCAGTACTGCCTGGATCTTCTGTGGGTTTGCTTCGATGCCTCGGGCACTTACCATGTAACCTAAAAACTTTCCTGAGGCTACCCCGAAGGTACATTTCTCTGGGTTGAGTTTCAGGTTGTATCTCTTTAACAGCTCGAAGGTCTTTTTAGGTCGGCCATGTGATAGCTGGGTTCTTTCGACATTGTTATCATGTCATCGACGTAAACTAGCATTGTCGTGCCAATGAGTGGTTTAAAAACTTTGTTTACCAGCCTTTGGAAGGTTGCCCCAGCATTTTTTAGCCCGAAGGGCATTACTCTGTAGCAGTAAAGTCCTTGATCGGTAATGAAAGTGGTTTTCTCTTCGTCTGCAGGGTACATTTTGACTTGGTTGTATCCGGAGAAAGCATCCATAAAGCTCAGCAAACCCTGACAAGCAGTGGCGTCCACTAGTTGGTCTATGTTCGGCAAAGGAAAGCTGTCCTTTGGGCACGCCCTGTTTAGGTCGGTGAAATCGACACACATTCGCCACTTGCCATTATTTTTTTCTGACCAACACTACGTTTGATACCCAATCTGGGTACTTTGCCTCCCTGATGAGACCTGCTTTTAGTAACTTCTCCACCTCGGTTCCTCTTGCTTTACTCATTTTCTTTGATTGAAGTTCCTTCTCTTTTGCCTGACCTGCTTGTGTGATGGGTCTACTGCTAGGCGGTGATTGACGAATCTTGGGTCGATCCCAGGCATGTCATCGTATCCCCAGGCAAAAACGTCCGGGTATCCTTTCAGGCATTCTAGCAGATCTTGTTGTAGAGACTTGCTCAGGCCTCCCCCTATCTTTATGCTTTTTCCTGGCCCGTAAAGTTCATTTCTTTCGTCTCCTCAACTGCGGTGAGTCGGGCATTTTTTGTTGGGCCGAGGCCCAGAGTTTCTGTTTTCTTCTTCCTCATCCAGACCTCTTTGTCGTTTGTGGGTATCTTCTTTGATGCAGAGAGTCTCTCGTGAGATAGTTGTGAAGCAGTTACGAGCTGCTTTCTGGCTTCCGCATACAATTCCGATCCCCTCCCGGGTGGGGAATTTTAGTTTTAGGTGGTAGCAGGACATTGCGGCTTTTGTTTTCATCATGAAAGGTCGTCCGACGATGGCTCCGTAGCTGCTCATGCAATCTACTACAGTGAAGTCTGTCATGATCGTCCGGGTCCTGGGATATGTCCCGACTGTTATTGCCAATTGTATCCTCCCCAGTGGGACGACGGTGGATCCTCCAAAACCATATAGGGGAGTGCTGTCGTCGGTTAGGGCTGCATACTCTATCCCTAGGTCGTCCAGTGCCTCTTTTGAAATTATGTCAACCGCGCTTCCGGGGTCCACTAGGATTCTGTCTACTTCTGAGCCGCTAATTACCGCCTTGATTATTAATGCATCGTCTTGCTCACCAAAGTAGCAATTGACAACACAATGTCTAACTTCCCAAGCACCAATCGTCAATTCACACCCAAACAACTCCAACAGAGCTTCAATACCCAAATAACAACAAAGCCCCAATCACCCAACACTGCTTTAAACACCCAAACTTTCAATTTGGCAACACACAGTCTCTCAATTAATCGGCAACACCGTTCCTTTGATGCCCTGTTCAGACCTAGAAAATGAAACGGCAACTAAGGCCTTGGTCGGCAGTTCTGACCTTCAAGCCAGTGGGGATCTTGGTCGGCCGTTCTGAGCTTTAATCGGTGACTGATCTTGGTCTTGTGGCTAATTCGTTTACTCTTGGTCACGCCGGTTCTTGCTTTCGTCTTTTTGTGTCCTTGGTAGTGGCTAATGGTTCCTTTTCTGAGTTGGAACCCTAATCGGCAAGAACAATTTGACAACTCTCAGGGGTCAGTTCGGTATACCCTCTTCGGTCAGTTGCTTGGCACCAAGATTTGTGGCCTGTAAATTTAATTTCCTCAAATTTGACCACACTTATCTTGAATGCCCCAAGCTGCAACTTAGACCTTGGATGCCCTTGATTCTGTTCTCCTATTTCTTCAGACTTTCTGATGATTCTTGATCGGTTTTGTTGCCTTCGTCTCTGAGTTCTTTGATTTTGGTTGATCTTTGTTTTTCAATTGCTTTCGTCGATGCCTCCGGCTGTGTTCTTGATTTCGTCGGTCGATAGCTCTGTATTTTTGATTTGCGTCGATGGCCCTGTGTCTTTTGACTGAGTTCTTCAAGTTTACAGATTCTTGATGCCCTTCGTCTATGGCTTGTTCTTGGTTGTGATCTACGAATTTTTGCTTTGCCTAATGAAAGGCTGAGTCTTGGGCTTTGATCTTCAGTCACAGATCAGTTTTCCCTTCGGCCCACTGGATAATAAGCTCTGATACCATTTGTTGAATTTAGTCGCAAAATTCGTTCGTCAAGCACATCAATCGATCAATCAAGAAGCAAGATTTTACCGTGGTTCGCAGGAAAAATTCCCGACTACATCCACGTTGAACTCCGGAACAAGGAGCTCGCTGCACTAATCACTTTCAAGATTACACAAGAATCTTGAATCCGTTTACAAATATTAATCTCCCCAAATCACTCAATAAACCCTAATCTCTAAAGTGTCAATCTCTCAAATTACCAATTGAAGATTACACTAACTTGGACTAGGAACAAGGCTTAACCCTTAGCCAAATAAAGGAGAAAATTATGTAAACAATTAAAATGAAAACCTTAACTAATTCTCAACCTAAGCACCCTTTATATATGATTGGCAAATTGAAGTAATGGGGACAACGGCAAGGATTGCGCCACGTGTCCCTTATCCAACGGATGATAAGGCTTCACATTTTACATCAACGATTTAAAAAAAAAAAAAAATTAAAGCAATTGCAGAATTTGCATTACATGTGTTGTCAACTTTTTTCTACTAAGTTTCTCAGATTCAGTTGAAACATGTTAGGTGAGAACATTTATTTCCTTGATCCTCCAACCGAAAATAATTAAATTTGGAGTAATGATAATAAAAGAACCAATCAAAAGGGGAGGGAGGGATTCATTTTAGCTTTAGCTATTACAGTAAATATGGTTTTATTATCAATTTAGCGAGTTTGATCCATTAGCATCAATGCTCTAAGGCCGTGTCTTTCTGGTTGCCACTTGTTATGAGATGATGCAATTACCAACTCAACAGGGCTTTAGATTATTACAACTCAGTTTAATGATCAGTCTTGTTATGTTAATGAGAGAAATCTTCTAGTAAGTGGCTGTTAGCTTTCCATGTGTGTGAGTGTTGGTATTTGTCACAAAAATTCAATTGATAATTGATAATTGATAATTGATAATTGTTGTAGCCAAAAGAAAAAAGAAAGAAGAAGCATGTGTAATGTGACTGCATGTGCTAGTAGCATATTTCCTTCGGCATATGATATGTATGGGTAATGTTGATAGAATCAATTTATCAAATCTTTCATTGACTAAAAATCTATGTTGGTGCTTTCGTCGATGATTCAATTATATGAATAATTGGAACGGTTGTATCAACCTTCGTAAAGTTACTTATTAGAAATGAATTTTCTAGTATTTGATTGATACGACTTTATTCCATCGGCTTTCCAGTTTCCACAGCAACAATGTGCATCTTCAAGAGACTTTTCAAAAATAAAGATCATTTGTTTGTCTTCTATAGGAGCTCCATTTGGAATGTTGATTAGCTGTAACACAGTTTGATTTATCATAATGTTCTATGAATAATAATGCACCAGTTTGATTACTAATACTGCATTGTCCAAATCAGATGCAATCTGCAGAAAATGATGAAAAAGGAATGAGTGGGGAAAACTGTAGTTTAATTTGTATGGCATATAAATGGGAGAAAGAAAATAATTATAGGAACCATTTTGATTGGGAGTAAAAGATAATTTATAAGTACCGAAAATATAAGTTAACTTATAAATTCACAGCGATGTAGCGATCGGCCTTCATCACGACATCAACAACGGGGCGACAACTCGCAAGAGCCGTCCCAACAAATAAGGACACCATCAACACAATTCATAAGGCCCGCATATAGAAAGGACGTCGAACAAGTCACATTCTAGGGTGTTCATAGGCTCAGGTCAACCTATGATCCGACCCGACCAGAAATTTGTGTGTTGGGTCACGGGTTTGATATTAAAACCCGACCTGACCCGAAACTATAATATTTTTATTATTTTTCTAAAAAAATTATTTTTTTTTTAAAGTTTTTACTATTATTTCATTTATTTATTACTTTTATTGTCTTGAAACTTATATATATGATAATTTTCGGGAAATAAAATAACTAATATTTAAATTTCGAAATAATTAGTTCATTAATTTTTTTTTTGGCCAACTCAACGACCCGATCGGGTTTCAACTCTCAAATTTCAGGTTCGGATTTCACGATTCGCATGACCCGACCCGATCGGGTCTCACATTTTTCAAAAAAATCCAACCCAACCCCACCGTGAACACCCCTAGGCGGCTCTACCTCTGATAACTTTCATGCAAGCTAAAGAGAGACCTAGACGGTTCGCGAGGATCGAAGGTATCACTTTCAACGCAGAGGATGCTTGAGGCGTGCACTGGCTGCATAACGACACCCTCGTCGTCAAGATAACTATGGAAAAGATCGACGTGTAATGAGTAATAATTGACAATGTGAGCTTGGTCAATGTGTTGTTCAAAAGTGCTTACGACCATATGGACTTGGGGCTCGAGCATTTGAAGCCCACACCCGAGCCATTTTTGGGTTTACTGGAGACTCGGTGATACCAAGGGGAATTATCACATTACCTTCGACCTTTGGCGAGCCCGGGAGATCCGCGACCACAATAGCAGACTTCCTAGTAATAGACTGTACGTCGATATATAACGCAATATTAGGACAACCAACTCTAAACTACCTAAAGGTCGTCACAACTACATGATATTTGTGTGCAAAATTCCTAACTCAGAATGAGGTTGGCTGCATATGAGGTGAATATCGATAAACGTGGTCCTGCTACAAGATGGCGGTGAAGTTGGGTTCCCGTGGTAAAGATGACACACTCACAAAGTGGTTCTTTACTCCTAAGTATAAAAGTGTCGAAGTAATAAAATAACTCGGTAAGTTCGGGGTCGATCCACATATAATAGATTTAGTAAAATAAAATAATAATTCAAGTAAAAAGAAATTGAATTGATTTAAATGATGGGCGATTTTTAAATTGTGATGCAACAATAAATTAAAAATGATGGGGGTTAGGAGAACCACTCTTAATATTTCAAATATAGAGAAATCTTACTTTTTATAATATATAAATTGTTATTATTACTCAGTTAATTTACTTCAGGATTTAATTATGCTAAAACATATAAAATCATGCGGTAACAAAGTTTGTTAATAATTAATCCAAATTTAAATTACTATTTAGATTACAATTTATATATTATAATAGAAATAATATTAATTTATATTCTCATATTAAGAGCTTCACCCTTTACCCCAACATGATGAAATTAGCTACTCATGTTTTGTATAAAAACACACATAATTTTATCACTAAAAGAAAAAGAAATGACAACAAAGCTTGAAAAATAAAACACACAATATACTCTTTCCCCAAATTCTACCAGAGAAATTTGAAAGAAAACGTGAGGAAATGAGGTGCAGAGCACCTTTATTTATAGCAAGAGGTGATCAACACCTCATTCTTTATTTATTTTATTATATAGATATAGATATATATATATATATATATATATATATATATAATATATATATATATATATTTATTTATTTATTTTCTAATAATTAAAAATTACATGCAGTACATGTTGGATTCTTCATCAATTTTGACCTTGAAAACCTCAAAACTAGAAAGTCTCGTAAAGAGAAAAGTTTTAGATATTTGAGTCTTCTTTCATCTGGATTGAAATCACCTTAATCTGATATCGAAGTAAAAAATTATGGAAAAAATACAAAAATTACGCAAGGTTGGAATTTCTGAAATTGTACACTGTTAGAACGCCTTTTAAGTTCTTAGCCTCCAAAATTCAAATATCTCGTCAATTTTTCTAGTTATGCATCCAAATTATTATTTCACCTACATAAGAAATAAAAATCACAATAAAATATATAAAACATACATTTAATTATTATTTCACAAATGTCCTAAATTAAGGGGATTAATGAAATTACAAGTGTAAAATAAATAATCTCTTTTTTAATAAATGTACACTTTTTAATGTTCATCGCACCCCCAACTAGCTTATTACTAGTCCCTAGTAATTTAAGTGAAAATTTAAAAGAAAAATTATTATCCAAGTCAGTAATTGTTTTATTTCTTTCTAAATTATCAAATAAGTAAATTCTCATGTACTTTTTATCATTCTTCCATACACACATAAAACTAAGTATCAATCAATTCATTGAGCCCACAATATTCAGAGGTCTTGTTGAAAAGAGAGTAATATTTTCGTCCTCGAGTTATATCAGAATTCACCATTTTTGCCAATGACAGTTTATTTATATACAAATTTTTTTTTTTTAATACATCTTTAAGCCTTTTAACAAGCTCTGGGCCAGTGACTCCCAAACAGTTGGCTTTAAAGCACTAGGTGTTAAGACACCCCTACAGACTTAATTGCTCAGATCTCAGATGTCAAAAAAAAAAATATATTGATTCCCTTAAGCTTTCTTTTTAACCCATGTAACGAACTTTGGGTCATTGACTCCCAGACTAATTGGCCTTAGGCCACTAGGTGTTAAAACACTCATACATACTTAATTGCTCGAGTTAGAGAGGTTATGAAATCGAACTTATTCACACAATTGTTTTTTACAAACTCAAGCTCTATTTACTGAGACAAGATGTCCGGTTTATTAAGTAAGAACTTGATTATTATTATTATTATTATTATTATTATTATTATTATTATCAACAACTCAAGATCTACCGTTTTACGCGAACAATCACTGCTTGTTGAGGCAAGATGTCTGATTACTAAATAAAAGATTGGTTAGTTTTTTTGAATAAAAACACAAATTCCACTACCTTTAGGTGTTACCTCCAACAAATTAGAGAATTGAATATTAGAAAATTTTCGTTTACAACCCACGATCATATGTTACTATGTATGTTGATAATACATGTCAAATGAGCATATGAAGATCAAATTTAATCAATAAAATAGAGAATTCACAAATTTAAATGATTCAGAAAGGAACAAAAATAATTTGTTACGAATTACATTGAGATGCGTCTCAGGAGCGAAAACTCCTTACACTGCCATCTCTGAACAACAATTTCACTTGATTAGTCAAAAATTTATTGTTGTTTGTGCGTATTTTTTTAATAAAAAAACACAACAAAATCAACACAAAATAAATTTTTTACACACAAAACAATAACAAAATAAAAACCACAGATTTTTTTTAACACAAAAATAAAAACATTTTTTTACAAAAAATAAAAAAAAAAAAATGAAAACTATCTAGTCAACTATCCCCTCCCCAATCAAATTGAGACATTGTCCCCAATATCTAAATAAGAAGAAATAGAGTTCAGAAGACATAATATGGTCGGTGTGGAAGAGACAATTGACTCAACAACATTACCATTTAACCCAAAAAAGTTACAGATTAAGATTTTCAAGGCTTCTCTACGCTTCTTGCCACTATAGTTATCTGATCAGTCCAACTTGGAAAGAATTGGGTCAATTTCTGGTTCATATGCTAACAGTTAGTCGATTAATTCAACAGCTTTTCCTACAGTAAGTATAATATCTTTTGTCAATTTTGAAATGAACCCGAGTCTTTTAACAACCTCAATAAATACTAAAAAAAATAGAAAAAAATGATCAACATTAAGTAGTCCAATGGGTTTTCGGTGAATGTTCAAGTTCGCCCATAACGCAACTGTGAATATTTCTTCCAACATGCCCAGCCCACTTAGTAAAGCAATAAAAGCGTCATCATGATTAATCATTTGAGTAAGTTTTTCAGAAATACCTGAGACAATGTATTCTTCTTGTAACGACCCTAAATAGTTTTGCTCGGCTAGGGACGCTTGGGATTTTCTTTCCCGGGTTAGTAAGTAATTTTCGAAATCGACTAGAAACAATGAACATTTACCTAACCTTGAGCCCAACTTTCCTTTGCTCTTTTAAGGCCCAACATCAAATTAGAAAAGAAAAGAAAAAGGAAGCCCAAAGCCCAACTAAGTAAATTGTCTACACTTTTCTAGAATTTGATTAAGTTATGGAATAAATAAAACAAAACAAAAACAACAAAGGAGAAAATCATTTCTTCATTTTCCTTTGCAGTAACGTGAGATAGAGGGAGAGGAGAGAAAGAGAGAAAGTTTGCATTTCCTTAGCAAAATAAAAGCTTATTAAGGGTAATCCATCTAATTAAACCCTAAAAGAAGAAAAAATGAGATCAAGGTGCATTGTTAAGGAAGAAAAGAGTTGAAATAAGGTAAGGTTACTTGACCCAAATTTTGATGATTTGAATTTGGTAGTTGGTTGATTGTGGTGTATTGTTGGTTTGATGATAATGTAGTTTGGGTGGTTTTGTGTGAAGGAATTGATGTGTGGGAAATTTTTCATGCCTTGTTTTAAACTAAAGCATTAAGTAAGAATGACAGGTTTTTGGTAGTAATGAGGTGTTGGGAATGTAAGTTGATGGTAGTTATGTATTGAAGATGTTGTATTGACATGTAAGGGGATATGGAGTTAAGTATAGAAGAAATGAAATTTTGGTCCTGGAATCGGCGTCGCGTTGCTACGCGCCAAGCTCGCGTCGCGACATAAACGAGGCAGAGGCGTGCATTCGTTTAACACGGGCGCGTCGCGACGCTAACCCAAAAACCTAAATTTTTTTCAGTAGATGCGACGCGTAACTAAGGATCTAAATTTTATTTTACATTTCTTTAAGGGATAGAAATGTTCTAAGGGAGTAATCTAACTAGGTTAAGGAACTTAATTTGATTTTGAATCGTATTTTATAACTTATGATTCTAACTCAGTGTATTCCATATAGATACTCATCAGGAGTCGCGTTCGCCTCCAGCGACGTGAATCAACTTCATTTCGTGAACTAATTCAACTACGCTTTGTTTGTGCAACATGAGCAACACCAAAGTGCAGCCTAACATTCTTAGTCAATCTTGTAAATAGGTGGTCTTTGTCTTTTATCGATGGAAAGGGACTGAGGTAGCCAAGGTTCACCCTTGTAGCGTATGAGAGAACGATTTTGTGTACCCCACATTGGTGCATAAAATAAGCCATACCTAGGACAAAAATGGACTTACCACGAGTGTGGGAGGAATAAGGTAGGCCTCAGATTTACCGAACCATGTTAAAATCGTATCTCATCGTTTAAGTTCGTACGTATTCGGTGTAACCATTTTTCGACTGTCAACAACAACAACAACAACAATAATAATAATAACAACTTAATAATAATATGTTAATTATAAATAATATTATTCAGACTACTATTATAATAATAATTACTTTTTTAAATATAAATTAAAATTAATTTCAACTCTTAGTCTCACAGACTCGTCAAACTCAACTTTAAACACAAATTCATATTTTGAAATATGGTTTCGGTACTAACTCTTATTGTAACCTTAACTTAAATCTTTAAATTTACTATGTAAAATAAAATATAATATAAATATAATAAAAATCTTTTCAAATATTATAAAACAAGTGGTCTCGCCACAAAAAAAAAACACACACACACACACTTATTAATAATAGATTAATTATAAATAATAATATTCTGAATATAATAATAATAATTACTTATTAATAATATATTAATTATAAATAATAATATTCAGAGTACTATAATAATAATAATAATAATAATAATAATAATAAGAATATAACAAACAACACAAAAACAATAACAATAACTTATTAATTATAAATAATAAATAATAATATTCGGGGTACTATAATAATAATAATAATAATAATAATAATAATAATAATAATAATAATAATGTATTATAAATAATTAATGATATTTAGGTGCATTGTACGCGTGAGCACATATATATATTGTTCTTTACATCTTATAACAATAAATTGATCATAGTCAAATGGTAACTATGCTTTTATAAAATTATAAATATGGATAGTGTGGGCTTAGGATAGGCCCACCCATGACGGCGATGCTAAATGTTATTATTGATATATATATATATATATATATAATATTTATTTTATTTTATTAATAATTTTGAATCGATTTAGTATCACCGAGTTGGCGACGTTATATGTCTACATTTAGCGTCGACCATAAAAATATCGACGCTATAACCTTTTCACTAACAGTTTTTAACGTCTATTTTCTGCATCGCCATGTTTCGACGCCAAAACTTTTAGCGTCGACTTTTTCCTCTTTTAACGTTAACCTTTGGCGACGCTAAAAATCTTTTTTGTGTAGTGATCCTAAATTAGGAAAAAGTCTGAAAATATTACAATATTATTTACTTTATCATTGTTCCACCTATAGTTTCTGTTGACGGGTGATTTTCATCCCAGTGGTAGTTTCGAGATAACCCTCCCGAGATAATCCTCCTTCAACCTTGAATTTGTTTGGTTATGGGAGACCAAAGCGGAGAAAACACAAAGATCGATAAGAGAGTTTTAACGTGGTTCGGCGGAGCAAGTCCAACCTACGTCCACGGGCACAAAATGAGATGTTACTTTTATTACCAAAACCAGCTCGGCCGACCTGTTTTCATGGATGGCCTAATGAAAACCGAGCTGATTTGCTTATGGTGTTTTACAAGTAGTGCTCATTTTCTTTTGGTTACCCGTTTGCTATCCCCTACAAATGAATCTAACATTCCTTTATATACTTAGGAATTACAACATTGTTCCTCCAACTTTATGACGTTTCCCACGCGGTCTCTGACTGATTGACGGGTTCTCTGCCCCAAGAATGTCGTTGTCGAAAGCAAGCCTGCCGCCTGACGGTCTATCACATCACTCTATTTTCTCCACTGCCACATGCAACAATAATGGTGCCAGCCTGTAAAGAGACTTTGAATAATGACACGTTTTGGAGGGAAAAATCCAACAACTCTGATCTTGCGTCGGTCTTCAAAAGGTCAGCCAAGTGATCTGCTAAGCTTCCCAAACTGATATCGTCATGACCCGAAATATCCGAACTCATATACCCGTAGCATAAAACAAGACAAGACCAAGCTGAGCTTCCGGTCTAATGTGGTCGGCCTCGGCTCTGATGTTGTCGGTCCATAAATTTCGTGTCATGTTGCTTCCTCTGGTCGGTCATACCGAGAATACTTTACCCGAGCTCCAAGCCGGGTTGAAGAACAACATCTACTCTCTGACCTCTGGTCCTCCGGATGAGGAGAATTCTTATGCCCCTACCGAGCTGTTTAGATACCTTAGTCGCTGAAATCCACATCAACATCTGTCCCCTAGTTCTCGGTTCCAACGAGTGTATGAGTTGGTGCCGGGAACTACAAAAGACTGAAGTGCGACATCGATCATCTGGTGGTCAATAGCAGGAAAAAAGTAGAAAATTATTTCGACCTCATGTCTTCGGCCAAAAAAGATTCTGATGTCTTTCAAACTATTCCCCAACTGGAAGCAAATGTCCCTTTTACCATTCCGGTAGCCGTCCCTCGAGAACCGCAAGCCATCACATCTCCTTAAATGCCCATCAAATCACTTTTAGGGTTTAACCCAAGCGTGCCACTTGTCAGGAGCTCATGGTCTTCCCGCCAAAAACTCAAACCAATCGACCTTTCTCGAGGCAGCCAAAAGTCTTTCAATCTCAACCGTTCATCCCAATCTGATCAGATGGAGCCCAAAGATGACATGTGGCGCATATCCGGAGACTCTCCCGATCTGACGGCCAAAAATGCACCGTGCTGACCATAAGAAAGCAAAGCAATGCTTCTTTCTCACTTTTACGAAAATCATAACTCTCAAACTGCAAAAGTTACCTTGTTCGCGAGACCAACAAACTTCCAACCGCCAACTCTTCTTCCCAAATCAAGTAAGTCTCTGCTCGACCTCTATCTTTTCATTTGTTGTACGTTTCCATCGTTGTTTGGTATTGGCGGATGTTTGTTCCTTTGCTGCTATTTGTTCTTCATTTTCCGTCTTCTCGTTCTGTGTCGCGAAGCATGTTTCTGGTTTGGTGCTGTGTGTATGGTACAAGTGTCCTCTGGTTGAAGTATGGGTAGTGAGGTAGGATACATGCATTTCGGGTTTTTTAAGTTTCGCGTTTGGTTGTATGTGTTTAGGGAGAGATTTGCTGTTTTTGGCTATTGCTAGGGCATTTAGAGACTGTAGGCCTAGGTCCCCGGAAGTTAGAATAGCCCTCAGACCCGTTGTACCTTAAATTGACCACTGACTGACCTTCTCGTTCATAGTTACTGTCAGGAATGTCTTACACTGAATCTTCTTCGGTCAAGCCCGCAAAACCTCAATCTCCTCGTACTGAAGAAACCTCTTCCAGCTCGGGCTCTCCTAGCCTAGAGGAGCTTGACACCACCCCAACCCCTTCTTTAGAACGAAACGACACCTACCACTATAGAGTCCCTCGGAGAGATCCTGAGCCGGGAGAACTGGACTGCTCAGCCTTGGAAATGAACCGGCCATCTGCCATCACGGGAGATGCCTAATGCGTACTCCATCAGCAGTACGAGATCCCAATAGACATAGACCTGGAGGTCCCCAGTCCGTAAGATCGCGCGAGCCAACCTGACGATGGCTCGGTCGCCCTTCTTCAATCTTTCTTTGAATGCGGTCTTCGGGTACCGATTCAACCATACTTCGCGGGAATGTTGGCCAGGATGGAGATTGCCCCCTGCCAACTGAACTTGAATAGCTGGAGAATTCTGGCCGGTTTGCATGTGATCTGGTACCGGGTAGGTCTTGGAGAGCCAAATTTCGAGGAGTTGAAGAGGCTCTACAAATTGAAGGCCAATCCCCGGTCCCATCATGGTTGGTATTACCTTTCCTCGTACGCTGACGTTCCTCCCCTTATCAAGGTGTAAGTGTCCTAGACATGCCACGGGATCTCTAAGCGTGATTATTGTGTGAATTAATCAAGAAAGTTGCGGAATACTTACATTGATCGGATTTAGGATTTCAAAAATTCAATGGATGTTGAAGCTTCCAAGCTCATGGGTGAGTATCCTCATCACCTTCAAATGACTCCCATATGTGCTAGCAAGAACAAAAGTGGCCGAATTTTTCCCTCCAAGAGAAGCAACAATTCGCCTGGAGAGAGGAAGCAATCAGCACTTGGGAGTTAAGGCCATTCGGCCAAAATATGTAGAAGTCAGTGGCCTTTTGTTGCTTTCGGCCAATAGCTCTAATTCTGCCAAATTGCTTTTATTCTTTGCCTTGTTTCAAAAACAGAGGCCATTCGGCCTTCTCAAAATGGAGAGTTTCAATGGCCACACTTTGCGCCAAAATGAAAGAGAAGATTAATGGCCTTTTGGCCAAACCGAGAGAGAGAAAAAAGAATTTCCAAAATTCATTTTTTAATTGATTTTAACTTGGTAGGTATGATGTGTATCAAATCCAATTTAATTTATTACCAACCACTTATATCAATTGTTGACAATTGATATAAGTCATGGGTCTCACCCATTTAATTCCAAATCTAGTTGGCTTACACTACACAATTTTGGGCCCGGGTTCGTTTAATCCGATTAAACGAATTTTCCGTCGCGACGCAATTAAATCTAATTTAATTAAATAACAATACCCAGTAAAATTATTACGAAAGTCGCTTACGAATTAATTCCAAATTAATTCGTTCGCTAGATTTAAAATCCAATTTAATTCCGTGTTGAAATCCGATTTCATTTAATATATCTAATATATTATTTTAGCCCAATTAAATAAATTAAATAGTAAAATCTAATTTAACCATTAAATTTATTTTGCCGATTAATTCCAAATTAATCGCGTTCTCTCTTCTTCATAAATTAATCCCAGATTAATTCTTTCTCTGATAATTAATCCCTGATTAATTCTTGCCGTAATTAATCCCAGATTAATTTTCTCTCTTGATAATTAATCACAGATTAATATTGTTCATGTCAAATATCGTCGGTGAATCTTTGGGATGCGACCCAAGAGATCCCTGGATATGTTGGCAGTAAATACGGTTATCGGACTATCCGAATACGTGCGTACCTGGTACCACGTTTTTACCGATTTACAAGACATGGTTGGCTTCTAGCAAAGCACCGTGCCTACCCAATTCTCCAGAAATATTCTTCTACGGAATACATGATCGTTTTCAGGCGTAGTATACATAGTATTGCGTATTACGATCTAGTATCGGATGTCACATGCTAGGCCTAGGGCTGGAGTTGTGTCTGCCCCGTACGAAGCATATATCGGATCACTAGCAACTAGTCTCTTTATGATCGGAAAGTCATGACCTAGTCATACTTCCCCGATGGCTATAGCACTTAGAGTACCAGTTCTGTATCCATGCGTGATCATCATCTCCATATGACTGAAGTGATACTTCCATCTTGACATCACACCCAATACACTACGATTCTCAGTATACCTAGAAGAGGCGTACACATAACCTGTTAAAGCCCCGGACGACCAAAACCAAAGTATGTTGATTGTCGCAAATATTAGCGATGCAAGTCTCAGGTTAAGACCAAATACATCTACCCTGATTCGGACTCTCATAGACACATAGTCATACTACCAATGGGATTCTGAGGGGTCTATCCAGAGAGAAGTTGTTTCCGTACCATCGGTAAATAGAACCTCATATTATATTTACATGAGTATCCAATACCCAAATATATAAGAACTATGTCGTTACGCTTCCATAACACGCACAAGTGTAATACTAGCCTATTTCGCATTATCGATTTCCAGTCTCGATAATACTACGACTATGTATATTTAATTATTAAACCGTAGTGGATTAATAATGTCTCATATCTTATTAATCCGATACTAATCATATAGACTTTTATCATTTATATATCCAGGTAATCCAATTACAAATGATAAAAGAGCAATTTCATTTGTCACATAGTTAATTTGTACAACAACACCATGTTCTGTACAAATAGTGATGCTATGGGTCATAATTATCCAACACAATGACCTTCCCCAAACCAACAAAAACTTCAAAGATCCCTGGTTCTGGGTTACGGGCGACTGGGGACGAACCTGGTCATTGTGCCCGGAGATGACAGAGGTCCCCGATATCTTCAGAGCTGGAGGTTAGGACCCGAGCTCTTGGCTTCTTTTTCTCAACTTTCATGATAAAATGATAACTCTTTCCATGGATGGCCTAATGAAAACCGAGCTGTTTTGCTTATGGTGTTTTACAAGTAGTGCTCATTTTCTTTTGGTTACCCGTTTGCTATCCCCTACAAATGAATCTAACTTTCCTTTATATACTCAGGAATTACAACATTGTTCCTTCAACTTTATGACGTTTCTCTCGCGGTCTCCGACTGATTGACGAGCTCTCTGCCCCAAGACTGTCATCGTCGAAAGCAAGCCTGCCGCATGACGGTCTGTCACATCACTCTGTTTTCTCCACTGCCACACGCAACAATAATGATTCCAGCCTGTAAAGAGACTTTGAATAATGACACGTTTCGAAGGGAAAAATCCAACAACTCTGATCTTGCGTCGGTCTTCAAGAGGTCGGCCAAGTGATCTGTCGAGCTTCCCAAACTGATATCGTCCTGACCCGAAATATCCGAACTCATTTACCCGTTCCAGAAAGCAAGACAGAACCAAGCCGAGCTTCCGGTCTAATGTGGTCGGCCTCAGCTCTGATGTTGTCGATCTATAAAGTCCGTGTCATGTTGCTTCCTCTGGTTGGTCATACCGAGAACACTTTACCCGAGCTCCAAGCCGGGTTGAAGAACAACATCTACTCTCTAACCCCTGGTCCTCCGGATGAGGAGAATTCCCTCTTATGCCCCTGCCGAGCTGTTCAGATACCTTAGTCGCTGAAATCCCCATCAACAGTTTCAAAACTGTATCAATTTTCATCTTTTTAAGGTGGAAAATTGATAATGTTTTGCACTTTTAGGATGGAATATGATGCATTTTTGTAACTTCGAGTGGAAAAAAAACATATTTCTATAATATCGGGTGGGAAATGATAAAGCAAAAAATATTGTAATATTTTCGGACTTTCCCCTAACTTAGGGTAGACATGCGGGCTCCAACTAATTATTACTATTTTTTGAAATATATATATATATATATATATATATATATATATATATATATATATATATTTGTATAAATAATTGTTTGAAACAATCCTTTCTAAGATTTAATCCTTAGTCCGTCACTGGTATTAACGATTCCAGGTAGAGAATTTGACCCGGATGGTAATGAATATATTAGTGTGTGCCTTTGGACACAGACAAAATATCGGAAGCAGGCGGCTTACAAAAATTTGGTAGATGATTTTATACCTTCACTGTTTTGTGAGCCAAGTCAATAATGCTTTCAAGCAAGAATAGCTCCCTGGCGAGTGGTGAATGCTATCAGTTTTATTCTGGTCACCATATACATGAATAATGACTATAAATCAAGATTTAGATGATTAGTTTGAGAATTTTTTTGTAGATCTTGCAGCAAAAAAGTATAAAACTGTCCATGATCCTTTATTTTATTTATTTTTTATTCAAAAAGAAAACTCCAGGACTTCAAAGCAGGTGATGCAAAATCATTATCTAATTGAATCTCACCTAATATAAATTTTATTATTTTCTTAAAAAAAAAATGCATATAATACAACCCATATGGGTATGTGTAAAAGGAAAAAAATCCAACCACATCTAGCAAATAGTAATGCCTTGGTCATCAAGCTAACAAAACATTCCAACCAGAACCAAACAGAATGTCCCCACTTTCAATTTTGTCCTATGACTAAAATATTTAAGTAAACAAAAGGTTTAATGGCTTAGTCAAAAGTGCCATTATGCCTAATTTTTTTGGTAAGTTAATGAATTTCTTGCTTACCAAGTTCAAAAGTGCTATAAATCAACCCTTTTATTTGCTTCATTAACACAAATCAAGTTTCAGAAGAATCATATAACTTGGGCTATGGCAACTCCAGGGTACTGTATTGCTGAGGCATATGTATTAAGAAAAGCTCACAAGGAGAAAATTAAGAAAATGGAAGAAGAAAGAGCCGAGTTGGAAGGGATTGATCTAGCAGCAGAGAAAAATTCTAACGGCTGTTTCTCATGGATGGGTAAGAAGATACATCCGCGACGCGTTTCATCTGCAGATTATGCTGGAAAAGAAGAAGAGAGATGTGATAATAAAGGATGATTATGAAAAACAATAGAGATGTGATAATTAGTTGTATCCTCTATCATTTGATTGATGTCACCAAGAGGCGTGGTTTGGTGGCGTAAGACTCAAGATCTGACCTTCAGATCCTGGGTTCGATTTCAAATAGTGCATTTTTTGTAAGAATCTGGGACAGTCGGAGATTTTACCTGCTCCGCTTAAGCCCGGAAATGATGATTTGGCGGCGGAATTTCTAACGATTCCGGAAAAAAAAAAAAAAAAAAATCTAGCCTTCGATAATTATTTCATTTGTGTAGTCTTAGCTTTGATAAATTGTTTTGCTATTTTCTATCTCTTTGTCAATTAATTTGTTTGTAAAATTAAAATTATTACAAATATGTAAAATTAATTAAACTTAAGTAGCAAGTAACAACAAACAAAATACAGCTATCTCTTATTTTCAGAACTTGGTGTATGTACTTCCAACTTTTTTAATACACTAGAGGAAATTGCTGGTACTTTGAATCTTTCAAAATTGAATCAGTGCATTGTAGATTTCAAAAAAGGCTGCGTAATATATGCTAATGTTTTTGGTCAGGTCAACTCAGTGTAGAGGTAAAAAAATTACCGACTTTTTAACACAGATGAGGCACCAAGAATCCACAATAAGAATTAATATCCAATGCTTAATAATCAGGAAATAAGTAGATCATATTAAATAAATTTTGATAATTGATTCAGTTTTTAACACTGAATCGTGATACCTGATGAAGATAAACACCCACCAACCCAAAAAGGAAAATACATCGCAGGTTCATACTAAATCTTCAACATCGACGGAATGGGTGGTGCTTGCTGGTCCAAAGCATAAACCAACACAAAATGCCACATCTTTGCTGACGTGTGTATGTATGTATATATTCGGCCACCCGACCCGAGCCATAACTTTTGACACGTAATACTAGCTGACGCCAATAAAGAAAAATTCAACAAAGGTCTAATAATAACTTGGTCGTCAAGCCAACTAAAAAGGAATTTTGTTCACATTCCCGCGTTACAGAAGCCTATAAATTCAAGCTCTTGTGACTCATCTTCAACAAATTAAAAATTTTATTTGACAAATTTAGTTACTCCTACATTCAGCATACATATATTGGAACCTTGTTTCAAGGGTAATATTATTAATTCTCTCAGGTAATTAATTGATGGCAATGGCTGGAGTTGCAGGATTTAGTCTGGCAGAAGCTTATGCCATGCGAGCGTTGCAGAAGGAAAAAATCAAGAATCTGCTAGAGAAACAAAAGAGTTTAGTTGATGAAGATGAAAAGAAAATCCCAAGTGGCTGTTTCTTTTGGGTGTCAAAGAAGAGTCACTCTGCCAAGGTTTCGTCTGCCGGCGCCGATTGTGATCATCAAAAGGCTACAATTTGATGAAAAATGGGGATTGCAAAAGCTAGTTTGATGTTCCAAATTGTGTTTTGGTTGTATGAATTAGTGAAGTTTTTTTTTTCTTGGGTAGTTCTGGGATTTTTCTTTTTTCAATTAGATAATAGGTACAGGGCAGGCAAAAGTTTGCTTTCTTATTATTATTATTTTGTTCATTCTTTTGTATTTTTTCCTCATAACGATATTAGTAGTGAGGAATACTTTTGCACTTTTGTATATGAAAGAAGAAAAAAGAAAAAAAAAAAATTTCATTTTTTTAGTTATATGAAAAATAGTATATTCTATGGGGTTTCTTTTTTTTTTTTTTTGAAAGCAAAAGTAAAATTTCATTACTGGAAACTGTCAATAATATACTTATATTTGAAGGAAAATCATCCTTCCACTGAACAGGGCAAAGAGCCCCCACGGCTATCTTTACTATCTCATGGGCAAAACCATTACAGAGTCTAGAGATATGGTACACTGAGTTCCCATTAAGCTTGTTTAACTTCTCTTTGATCTCCTTAATGATCCAGAAAATCTCTTTACTAGTGTCCTTCCTATTACTAATAAGATCCACTACTCGTTTACAATCCGTCTCTATAATCATGTCATTCATATTAGCATCCTCTGCCACTTGTAATCCAAAATTCACAGCTTCTGCTTCCGCAGCCTCCGCATCTCCATCAGAGCTAATACTCTTCATTGCTATTAGCGCTATTTCCCTTTTACTATCTCTAAAAACAGCTCTCAAACCTGCAAGACGATTATGTTTATCAATAGCCACATCAGTATTCATCTTGATCCAGCCCTCTGGAGGTGGTACCCACTCCCTCTTATCTCATGTCTTTCCAAAACTATCATATTCCAAACCTTGCTTCGCCAACAGGCTGCTACTCTCAGACACGAATTCTGCTCTCACCACTACTCTTTCGGGAGTCTCATATTTATGCTCAAAAGGTGAATAGTTTCGCGCTTGTCATACAGCCTAGCAAAGCGCCATTACCAGTTCTCAGCCTTGCCCATCTCCACTTATGGCTAACCTCTGAATTATACTTAAGACATCTCGAATAGGTGTTGCCTTGATTGTCTCCCCGAATATGGTAAGATTCCAAATTTTCCTAGCATACTTGCACTCAAAAATCGCATGGTATATAGACTCCACCTGAGAATTACACTGCTTACAAATAGGATCCTCCAACACCTTCCAGTTCCAAAGGTTGAGAGTCGTAGGAAGCAAATTTTTGACAACCCTCCAAATAAAGATATTTATCTTAGCCGGAAAACTGGTAGCCCATATTGTCTTCCAGTGGTTCCCCTTATCACAGCTGCTGAAGCTTGATTTTTTCCCCTGTGCAATCTGGTATCCACTTCTAACCGAGTACATACCTCTCTTGTCATAATGCCACCCAACCTGATCGTCTTGCGGCCTGTTTGGTAGAGGGATCTTCAAGATTTCTTTTACATCCAATTCGTGAAAACTCAACTTTATCAATTCCTCATTCCACCGATTATCACTTATCAAAACCACAACAGCCGCTGATCTATCCATCTCGGTACTCAGGATTGACTTGAAAGTTTCAGGTCTCCGTATCCAACTATCACTAAAAAAATTTACTCTCTGACCATTCCCAATTCTCCATCTCAGCCCCTTCTCCAGAACTTGTCTTCCCCAAAGAATGATTTTCCATATAAAGGATGGGTTAGAGTCTATCTTTGCATTCAAAAAATCAAAGGTTCTGTAGTATCTTGCTTTTAAAACCATAGCTATCAAAGAGTCAGGGGTCTGCATCAACCGCCAACCCTACTTTGCTATTAAGGCTTGATTAAAGCTTGATAGTTCTTTGAAGCCTAATCCCCCTCTAATCTTTGAGTGACAAAGTTTTCCCATCTGGCCCATGGATGTTCCTTTTCTCTTTTGACGAGCCCTATCAAAACTTACAATCGCCTTTTGAATATCTTCACAAACCCCTTGAGGTAATTTAAAGACACTCATTGCATATGCAGGGATAGTGTAGGACACAGAACTTGACGACGTTGTTCTAGGCTCGCGGCCTAGTTGGGAGTACGAAATAACATGGAGTCGTCACCCGGTGTGAACCGGGACAAAGATTTAAGGCCGCACTCACCCCTCGCAAGGGAAGACCTCAAACCGTTGGGTTCGGAATGGTCTCTTACTTATGCCACTTGTAATGATGTGATTTGTGCAATATTTTAACCGAATCTATGCAACATGCTCAAGGGTAACCTATGTCTAGTTTGTATTCATCACAATAACTCCTAATCTAAGTTTACATGCTTGAAAGTAAGTCTTTAAACGGAAAACACACAATATCACACAACGAGCACATTGAACCATTGAACTAAAATAAACAAATAACCATTTAAACATAAACATAAACATAAACTAAACAAAATATCATGCGTAAAAATAACATAATCATGCTTGAATGATAAATAAATAATCTACTAACTACATCATGCTCAAATACAAGTGGCGTTGTATCCCGAGTACAAACAGCACTACCGTCCAGTCGGATTCGGCTACGGAATTTACGTCCGGGTTTCCATCCTATATACCACAAAAGGGAACACATATTCCGCTCATCCAACAATCACATCATGCTTCAAACGACTCTCATGCGATAATATTTTAAAATAAACAAAATAAACGAAGGATAAAAGGTAAAAATGTGCCCTCAGGTCTAACCTCTTTTGTCGTCTCGCGAAATGGCGTTACACGTCCGTTGGAAGGGTGAATGATCCGTAACTCTTTTGGTTCACTAACTCAACGTCTTTCCTCGCTGTTTTGCTGCTCGGGCTGCTGGTTTTACTTCGTTTCGCTGCTGTTTTGCTGCTGCATTTTGGGTCACTGTTTTGGTAATTTAGACTACTGTTTTTGTGGTTTTTTTTGGACTGTTTGGGCTGTTTTTTAGGTGCAGTTTTGGTTTAATCCGGGGACTGTTTTTGGGAGTTTCGGGGACTGTTTTTGGGTTGCTTCGGGGACTATTTTAGGCTGTGTCTTGCAGGGGCTGTTGCTGTGTTTTTTTCGGTCAATTTGATATATATATATCAGCTTTATCTTACAGTCATTGATGATTTCATTTGGGTTTGTTCAACTGAAATGTCAGGATTTCAGATTTTTTCCTGTTTTTATGTTTGACATAAATTATTGTCCATGTGCTGCTCTCTTTGTTTCTGAAAGTTTGTAAATGGTATCTGCAATTTAATAATGATATTTGTGTTACAAAAGAAGAGAAAAACAAGAATTTCTAAAAATTACAAAAGTTGTTCTCTATTTATATGGAGAGTTTAAAATTATTATCCCTAAGTAATGTGGGATAAACTACTAAAATCATTATCCGTAAGCAATAAGAGGTAAAATACTAGAATAATTATCTACAATCAACGTGGGATAAAACTACAAGCGACTCCTCATCGGGACCTATCATTTTAATTTTACGCTATATGTTTGACCAAATATTGTCCCATTAAAACCTTGTCAATAAAATCCAGTGTAACAAAACATAGTCGAAGGAAAAAAGTGTAATTCACTTTCATCTAACTGTAGTTCATCACGATAATAAATACGCCCCCTGATGAAATATTCCCCTTCAAAAGATATCATCATGATAACTTACTAATTCGACACATGCCAATATTATGTATGAGCTTCTCAAATATTGATGTCGGTGAAGCTTTCGTAAATTAGTCTGTAAAGTTATCAATTGAATGTATTTGCTCGACATCAATTTGCTTGCTATGCTAGAGCTCATAGGTGTAGAAAATTTAGGTGAGATGTGTTTGGTTATGTATCTCTTAATGTATCATCCTCTAATTTGTGCAATACATGCAGCATTATCTTCATATATCACTGTTGGAATATTTATAGCAAAGTTTAAGTTGCATGTATTATGAATGTGATGGGTAATTGACATTAACCATTTGCTTGCTTCATGTAGTGCAAGTATCTCTAAGTTATTGGAAGATGCAGCAACAAAATGCTACTTTATAGATCATCATGAAATTACCTTGTTATTGTAGGTAAAAACATACATTGTTTGTGAATATGTTTTATGAGGTCAGAGAGATATCTTGCATCAGTATAACCAACAAGACCTGCATTTTGTGTTAACTCATTCGAATTGAATAATCTCAACTCTTTTGTCCCATGAAGATAACGTAAGATATGTTTGCTGTCATTCCAATGTCATCGAGTTGGTGTGGAGCTAAATCTAGCCAATAAATTTACCGAGAATGCAATTTTCGATCTGGTGCATTGAGCTAAATATAACATGGCATTAATTACATTAAGATATGATACTTTTGGATCAAGTATCTCTTCATTATCTTCTTTAGGATGGAATGAATCATTTTTAGGATCGAGAGATCCGACTACAATGGGTGTACTTAATAGATGAGCATTATCCTTGTTGAACATTTTAGAATCTTCTCAATATATGCAGACTGATGGATAAATACTCCATTAGTTTTATGTTCGATCTGCAAGCTGAGATATTTTGTTATTTATTAGCTTATCGGGAGTTCTAATTAAGTTCATGTCATCGATATTTACTACTATAATAGCAAATTCAAATTCAGATTTGTCAATAAATAAGCATGGGCAGATAAGATCATTTATGTATCCTTCATTCATCAAATATTCGCTCAAATGATAGCACCACATACGTCCGGATTATTTTAATTCATATAAAGATCGTTGTAACTTGATTGAACACAGTTTATGATCTTTTTTATTTATATGTTTCAGGCATTTTCAATCCTTCAATGATTTTCATGTAAATATATGTGTCAAGTGACCGATATAGGTACGTCGTCACTACATCCATAAGACTCATCTCTAGTCTTATAGGGACTGCCAAACATGATAATTGAAACGTAATAGTATTCATCACATGAGAATACCCTTATAATCAATATTAGGTCTCTACATGAAACCTCGTGCACGCTTTTATCTAATTATCTCATTATGTCTATTACATTTCTTTATGAATATATATTTGTATCCAACAAATTTGACATCTTTAGGTGTCTGGACTACGGGTCCAAATTCTTCATATTTGGCTGAAGGAATCAATTATCTTGAATTGTTTCTTTCTATTGAAGCCAAACACGTATTTTTCTACATTCATCGACAGTTTGAGGTTCGAAATCATTTGTAATTTCAGTAGCTACTGTGAACATAAATACATTATTGATGACTAATTCATTACGATCTCACATCTCTATTATATAAGTATAATTTATATACTTTTCCTCTTTAAAGGTTCTTGTCTCTTTAGGGACTTAGGTCTTTTCAAGGATTTTTGTCTCTTCATGGACTATTACTTCTTCTGGAACTATTGATTCTGAGAATGTGAGTATATTCGTAGCTCGAGCATTATTGTGACAATATCATGATCTCTTATTTTTCTCTTCTATGGAACAATATCTTTTGAAACAAGTGGTCTACCATGTTTCTTACGTGCAACAAATGATCCATTAACTGCTTTTACACTAGATTGTTCAACATTAACAATCACTCGGGTTAGTGTATTAGCAATTAGTATATGTGACTTGGTTACTTTTTCTGCATATGGTAATGATTTGTAATTTGTTGTAAATGGACTATCATTCTCACTTTATTTTCACATTGATTGGTGCGAGGATCTAAATGAGTATGGTAGGAGCTTTCCAAGAAAGTTCATCCCTTACTTCGAGAGGCTTCAGTTCCCTTAGTGGGAGAAAAATTATCCCATTGAAATATTATATGCTAGAAGTCCCAATAACTAACAAGATTATGGCTTTTTTGAAAACTTTTAATTAGGTCAATATGACCATATATGGTATGTACTTTTGCTTTAAGTAATATTAATATCTAGAAGTAAATAAACAAAATATACAATATAAAAACACTAAATACTAATTGCCATCTAAATTTTATTCTTTTTCATTTAAAAATGATTCAAGACGTTAATACAAGTAAGATATGTTGGATCTTTAGCCACTATACAAGCTTCTAATCTATCATAGAAAATTTATTACATACTACCGGTATAAAATTAATGCTCTTTCATGTCATGTTGATTATAAATATTGTCATAATTTTAATGATTATCTAATTTCATCATTATTTTCATAGATATGCCACTTCTTATGGTTAGATCCATTTTTATCTGTTTATCATCATATGGATTCGTGACTATTGTCAGGACATTAATCATGTCATTCTTTTACATTTACATATCCATTATGATATGTTTTTTCTTCACTCCAGGGAATGGTAAATATCTTATTTCTAATAAAAAAATTTCAACTCACAATTTCGTCTATGAGTTAATGTTAGATAAAGTTGAGTTACACTTAATAACAGTAGACCATCTATGTCTAATTATAGTAGCCAGAGCTTCATACTCTCTTGTAAAATATAGTATAGGAAAATATTAATCCTTCAATGATATTTGTTTTCCTTAATAATACATTCCAATCTCATAGTTTGGATTCACATTTCAATATCTATACCACATGAAATAAAATGGTATAATAAGACGTTCAGAATAAAAATTCCATATTCATGTATGGAACTACAGGTTTATATATATGATATTGTACGCTTAAAACTTTAGGTTCTAAATGTTTAAAGGTCTAATTTAGAAGTTTAAGTTCTATTTTGTTCCCTAAAATTTTGAATTCTCTTTTAGAATTTATTACTCAAAACTTCAAATTTAGATTTAAAAATTATCATAAAATTTCCAATTCTAATTTATATGATTAATTTTCTGAACTTCATGTTCATATATGAAAATAATATATGTAAAACTTTTGGTTTTAAGAGTTACAACTAAGAATTTCAAGTTCTAATTTATTTGTATTTGCCAATAGTAACTGTATACTTGAGCCTTGATATGATAACCTTTCGGCAGATATCTTTAAAATTCAACATATGTCTACTGGATATGGATGAATATAAAGCATTTTCGATGTATAATTTAGTTCCACTTGCTAAAAAAATTATGTTAAGATTCCATATATCATAATCTTATTCCTTTGTTGCAGTAGGATTTTCCTATCATATCTATAGTTAGTTGGAATTAGCATTCACTACTGAGAATATTAAGAAACTTATTTTCGTATTCTATGAGAAGATAATGTTTATTTATAAATTATAATTCAGAATTATAGATTATGATAGTAGATGCTAATTTGAACCTCAGTTCTAATTAGTTATTTATTATTGTAAACTTCTGGTAGCAATAATAATAGTTCTAATTAGTTATTTATTATTGTAAACTTCCGGTAGCAATAATAATAGTTCTAATTAGTTATTTAGTATTGTAAACTTCTGGTAGCAATAATAATATATATAATATAGTTCAAAAAAATAAAGATATAATAAAATATTAAAGACATCACATAAATACTTATGAACCAAAAATTACACATATTTAGAACTTCATGTTCTCTTGAAAAATAATATGTTGACCTAAAACTTCAAGTTCTGATCTTACATTATTATTTAGAATATCGGATCCTAAAAATAGTTGTATTTTAGAACTTCATGTTTTATAATTGTAATTTAGATTTAGAACTTCGAGTTCTAATCTAAAAAATAATTATTGAGATTAAAAATTTAGGTTCTAATTTATCTGTTATAACTAATCATAATTATTTAAGAAACTAATAAAAATAAATCATAATGTAAAAGTACAGTTTTTATTTTCTGATGTGGAGATCCAAATTAATGGCAACCATAGAGCTTACTCATAATGAAAATTAAAATAGTAAACTAATAAATAAAAACAAAACATAGTGACTTAAAATTATAACTCATAACTTCAAGTTCTGTTTTATTTATAATGCAAACTTCAAATTACAATATTAAAAAAAAAAACTAATGAGAATTGGATCCAAGGTGACTACAGTATCTTTTATTTATATGAGTACAGACACATACAGCATGCCTAATTCAAGAATCATTATTAGATTCAATTTAAAAGTCGTCTTATTAGCCAAGTCAAAGGCTTCAAGCCTTATCGATAGTCATATTACAAAATTGCGAAGATGCAAAATTGATTCAGCTTTATTATTGCCCCTACGGCTAGGAGTGGCAATTTGGGTCAGGATTTGTTTATTCGTTCGATTCGATTCGCTTTAAAGCGAATACGGATTTGGAAAAATAGATTCGTTTAATAAATGAGTCAATTCGATTCGATTCGTTTATTAAACGAATCGAATCCGAATTTGAGTTCATCAATTCGTTTATTCGTTTAGGATTCGTTTATTAAACGAATCATAAACGAATTGAATCCGAATCGAATTCGTTTAAGACTCGTTTAATTTTATTACAAATTTACCCTTAAAATTTTCAAATATGTGTTTAACTGCACGAAGGATATTTTAGTAATTATCAATGTTTAACCTAAAAATTTAAACCTATACTTCATAAAATATTTCCCACTTCCCAGCCGCCTCTCTCAATTCTTCTTCTTCTTCATCCTTCACGCTTCAGTTCTTCTTCTTCAGCCTTCACGAGGGTTATTAACTCATCATTATACCAGTAAGATTCATTTCATGCTTCACTAATTCCAAGTTCGCAACTAATTTTGTATGGGAAACTTTACCGTGAGCTTATCAAGTAAGATCCATAAATGTGTTTCATATAGTTTATCTTTCACTCTTGCCAAAAATGAATATGATTCAGTTCTTAAATAAATAATTGATCTATCAAATTAGTCTTATTTAATCGACTGTCTTGTACATATTTTTTCTTCTTGTAGGTTATGGGCCATCTGATGGAAGATGTCTCCCATGTTTGGGTGTTGCTGGAAGAGCGGTGGTTGTGTCTTCCTGTTCTTCTTGTGGTGACTTCAGAATCTAATCCCAGGTCAAGGTTGGAGCAGTGAAATGTGGTTCCAAGGGAGCATCATTTGTGTGCAGAGCTAGCTCTGGTGGTAATAGGAGAAGTCTTGATTTCTCGAGACAAAACAGAAATGGTTACCGAGGCAGGAACATGCAAAATGAAGAGATGGATAGTTTCGATGATGAATTTGAAATGTTAACTTCCAAAAATGGGCGTCTATTACCTCTCTCCAGTTCCCCAAAATTCCAAGCAACATCAGCCCCATGACCAATGGAGAAAGAGATTGTTGAGCTTTTCCGCAAGGTCCAGGTGCAGCTTCGAGAAAGACCTTCTGCGAAAGAACACAAGAAGATTGAAACCGTGCAAGGAAAACGTAAAGAGAGTGAATCAGTGGATTCCTTCCTTGAGTTGTTGAGTATTATTATGTAACTGATTTGTAATTTGGAATTTGGAGCTTGTTGTAAGGATTTTAAGATTATAACAACGAATATGTTATTGAATATGTTATGTAATGGATGTTTAGATTTTGTATTTTATTTTGATTAAACGAATCGAATACGAATAGTAAACGAATCAGATATAAATAGTAAATGAATCGAATACGAATAGTAAACGAATCGGATGCGTAAACGAATCAGATGCGAATAGTAAACAAATCGGATGCGAATAGTAAACGAATAATAAATTCGTTTCAATTCGTTTGATTTATATAAACGAATAAACGAATCGAATACGCATATTCATTTATTAAACGAATCGAATCTGAATCTTAATATCAGGATTCGTTTAATAAACGAATCGAATTCGAATTTAGTGCATTACGATTCGATTCGTTTAGAATTCGTCACGAATTCGATTCGTTGATTCGTTTTGCCACCCTTACCTACGGCACTATGCAAAGTTTCAATTCATGAACCAAATCAGAATAAATAAATAATATTTAGAACTTCAATTTCATAAATATAATATTATGGATCTAGAATTTTAGATTCTATTTACGGTGGGAGTCGATGGCTTGATGAGAATATATAACTTCAGTTGTTGTTAACGGGTAATTTTCATTTCAGGGGCAAGCTTGGAATACCGCTCCTAGAATAATCCTCGTCCAACTGTGAATCTATTTGGTTTATGGGGACCAAATGCAAATTTAGCAGAAAATGAGAACAAACACAGAATCAACAAAGGATTTACGTGGTGTAGACGCTGGTTTTCGCCCGAGGTCCACAATTGAGATTTCGTGAAAGGTGGCACTGGCGATCCTGCAAAACAAAGATGTAGAGTGAGCGAGAGTACTGCCCACCGGTGTGGTGGGTGCCGGGGGCACTCCGACGCTCAAGTCAATGAAGGAACTGAGGAAGTAGTAGGAGGAAGGTCAAAGTAAGATACTACATTGAGCTTCGTAGGGTGCCGTGAGGGCGGTAGATAGCAGGTATGGTGACCTTTGTGAAAGTCCCAAAGCTGTGAGTATGAGAGCTAGAAGTTGAATCCCCCCTCCTCTTGGAGCCTTGTTCTTTATATATTCATGCTATAGTAACG